>CAUYPK010166424.1:0-20387 GCA_963574355.1 Loris lydekkerianus
ACTGGGAAAATGCCAGGAAGGCTATGTTGAATATTGGGATGAAAATGTGTCAAATGGTTTATGAAGCTAGTATATGATGCCCCATGATCATATCAATGTACACAGCTATGATTTAATAAAAAAAAAAAATAAATAAAAAAATAAAGGTTTGGTATAATTCTGACGTAAAAAAAAAAAAAAAAAAAAAAAAAGAAATTTAAGATTTTAGAACAGTAGAGGGAATACTCCACATCACTGAAGGAAGAGAGCCTGCTGTGTTCCCTACTTTTAAGCTGGTCCTTCTGTCATCTGCCTTGATGGGAAGGTACCTGCTCCCCTTCTCCAGGAGGAAGACCCAGGCCAGGAGGGCCCTGCTCTCAGCCGCTGGGCTCCAGCTCCCTTCACCAGCCCCATCCTGAGAAAGCTTCTGAGCAGGGGGTGATGGAGGCTGCACGCAGTTTCCTGAGCACTGCAAGGCCTCAGGCAAAAATTTAATTTTTTATCTTCATCATTTCATCATGACATGGCTAATGGGGATCCCAGGGGCATTTGGTTGTCTGATGGGTAGAGCAGAATTAGCGGAGGAGCCTCAGTAAGTTGCTGTTTCCTCAGCCTCCCAACCTATCTTCTCATCACCAGGAGGACCCCCATGTCCATGTCTGTCCTTTTGCTCCCCACTGACCTCTGTCTGGGTATCTAATGGGGGCAGAGGGAGGGCTGCATGGCCACAGGGCTCTCAGACTATTTATGGAAATGAGTTTCACAGGAGCCTTCAGGCCCTGAAGTTGATGACAGATCACATTCCCTGCCATGCTCCTTCTCACCTTTCCCCAGGTCTCTCTGTGGGGACAGAGCTTCCACCATGCGCTGGAGGCTCCAGGTGGCCTGGACCCCACCCAGACCCATGCTGGGAAAGAGGGGTGGAGACATTCTGACTGGAAGCACTTGCCCATTTCCATGGTGTAAAAGGCCATGGTTCCTCCCAAGGCCAGTTTTGGGCTGCCAACCTACTGTCACTGTGGAGTTGGGCAGAGATGTGCAGGATCAGCCTGTGGCCCTGCCCTCCTCCAGGCCGTCCCTCCCCAACCCCATCCATACTCAGGGAGGGGACTCTGGGTCCTGCCCACCAGCCTGGCTCTGCTCCTAAGCAGTGCTGACACAGTGTCTTTTTTAGGCATTGTCCCTGTTAGGTTAACTCGTGTGACTTCTGAGGGAAGCCCCACCTGGGGACTTAAGGAGGTCTGGCTCAGGAATCAGGGGACTCAGGGCTGGTTCTCAGGACTTTGTGTGTGCTGTTAGATCTCTGGGGCTGTGCTCCTGTGGAATGTCCCCCTGTGCTCACAGCCTGGCACCTCTTTCTTGTGCCTGCCTGTGCCTTCCCTGCCCACCCAGCATGACATAATCACCGTGCACTGTCATTGCACCTGTCTTTAACCATCAACTATCTGTAGTGTCCTTAGTTACACATTTCCGTGTTTACTGATTGCTTTCTCCACTGTCAGGGAAGCATCAGGAGAACGGGGACCTCATGTACTATGTCCCCGGCTCAGAGAAGCTGGCAGGTCTCTGGTCACGTGCCAGTTAGGAGGTGGACCCGGCTTGGCTCCCCTGTCTGTAGGAGGTGGACTCGGCTTGGGTCCCCTGTCTGTTGGGCTCCAGAGCTCTGCCTCTGCCCATTAGACACCCCCTCTGGCCTTGGGTGGGAGGAGTCCCCAGGGCACATGAAGATTCAAGGTCCAGAGGCTGAGCTCCTTCCAGGAAAACATGCTTCTGTCCTTCCCCTCTGTCCTAAGGCAGAGTTTTGCAGTTCTGTGAGCTGCAGAAACTTCTGTTAGCCTGTGGAGGCCTGGGGTCTGCATGGACTCATGGGTGACCACGTGGACTCATAGGTGACTACCTTCTTGCTGTGTTTTCTCTGGTCCATCTTTAGCTACAGTCCAAGGCGAGAAAGCCACGGTCCAAGAGTAAAAGCAAAATAGACCTTTTGAAGAAGTGCATTGAAGATAAAATTCACCTCTGGGAGGAACAGGCCCCTGAAGACCTGGTTGAAAAGGTCAGTGCCAGCCTCAGCTGTCATTCCTCTCTGCACATGGCAGGCTCACAGCTACCCACTCGCAGGCCCAGAGGACATGCAGGGGGCTGCGCCATCCCTCTTCACCCAAGCACGTGGGTCCTCGGACCGGACCGGCCTTTCCACTGTGCTTTCTTTCTGGAACCCCCTTCTTCCACTCTGCCTGGGATCTCCCTGTGTCCCTTAGGCCTCCATTCAAGTGCTGCCCCTGCCAAGCAGGGTGGCTGCCCCATATTCGTGTCTGGCTCTGTCCCGGGGCATCTGCGTCTTCTGTCCCACTCAGTCTCCCTTGAAGCCCTTCCTCTGTGCTCCCACAGGCAGACTGGCCTCTCCCCACAGCCGCGCTTTCCCCGTGAGGTTCCTGTGCACCACACAGTCCCCTGGGCTGCTTTAGTCTGGGTTCTTCCCTCTTCCTGGAATTAACTTTCCACCTTTCTGGACCTGGGCAAGTAACATTTTTCCTTGCTGCCCTAAAGTGTTGCCACCATCCTCAGGCGTCCTCTCTTCCAGGAAGCCTTCCCTGATCACTAGTTCTTCCCACTTGCCCCACCTGCTCCCAGATCCCTTTCTTGTTGCAACACCTTTCACATGGTTCATTCATTCCTTAAGTGTTTGGAGGGGGGCAGCAATGTCCCAGGCACTGCATTAATGAACTCTGGGGCCCCACCCCTGGGACAGCAGCATGCAGGGTGCAGGGAGGCTGGAGCCCTGCACAGGGGGCCTCATCCCTGGGGACAGCAGCATGCAGAGTGCAGGGAGACTGGGAGCCCTGCATAGGGGGCCTCACCCAGATACAGCAGCATGTGGGGTTCAGGGAGGCCAGGAGCCTTGCACAGGGGACCCCACTCAGGTACAGCAGCATGTGGGGTTCAGGGAGGCTGGGAGCCCTGAACAAGGGGCCACTGGGGAAATGGCCACATGTGGGGAGGGACAGTGTTTCCTTTCACATGGCTGGAATTCTCTATGAGAATTCACCAGAGTGAAGATGGCTGTCGTCCAAGCAGAGTGGGCAGCTGGAGGAGGACATGGTGGGGTGTGGGTTAGCAGAGGCAATGGGTGTCCCAGCCCACACCAGAGGCCACTGGAGAGGCTGCTTTCCTGTGGAGCTGGGTCATAGCAAGATGGCAGAGCAGCACCCAGGAGGAATGTTCTCACAGGCCAATTTGAGGAAGATGAGGATGTTCTAGCTTTGTCTCTCATTACCATTTTTCTCATTTGTGTTAATCTTATTTTATTTTCAGACAGGGTCTTGTTCTGTTGCCCAGACTTGAATGTGGCAGCCTAATTACAACTCACCACCACCTTGAACTCCTGGGCTCAAATGATCCTGCCAAATCACCCTCCCTGTGTCCAGTGCCTAGAACTACAGGTGTGCACCACCACACCTGATTAATGCTTTTGTTAATATATATATATATATATTTTTTTTTTTTTGAAGTTTTTGGCCAGGGCTGGGTTTGAACCTGCCACCTCCAGCATATGGGGCTGGCACCCTCCTCCTTTGAGCCATAGGCGCTGGCTAATGCTTTTTAATTTTTTTTGTAGCAATAGGGTCTCCCTATGTTGCCCAGGCTGGTCCCAAACTCCTGCTGCGAGATCCTCCTGCCTTGGCCTCTCAAAGTGCTGGGATTATAGGTGTGAGGCAGCATGTCCAGCCCACTTTTCATGATTTCCCTCATACCACTTAGTTTGTAAATCCAATACTCTGAGTATTATTACCAAAAATATCTCAACCTTATTTTTTTTTTGTTTGTCATTCATAGTCTTTAGAAGCTGATTCCTCTTCCAGTCCTCTGTTTTAGTCAAAATGTATAAAATAAGGCTCTGTTCATACTTAACCAGGTTTATGAGATAATCAGCATTAACATCATGCAGCAATATTAAAAGCAAAACTGTTTCTAGTCTTTATGGAATCCCAGTCAGATACCAGGCACCTTGGCCATGCTTTCCATGAGCTTTGACCCCCAGACTGCCACATTGCTGCAAGAATGGCTTGTCGAGGTCCACTGGAGGGTCACAAAGGTTAGTCTCCATTCCGGGGTCAGCACCAGGGGTGTGACAAGACCTGGTCTGCCTCAGCCCCTCTGCAGCCCCCCACTCGACACGGGGTTCTGATCCCAGATTAGTTATCACTTCTTAAATAACATGGTCAAGGACTCGAAGGCAGAAGGAGAAAGCAGACATCCGAGCATCTTTCTGTGCAGACGAAATGCATGAAATCGGCCTGCCCTGGGAACCCTCATGTGTGGGGTCATCGGGTGACATGTGAGGGGCAGCGTCACCAAGAGGCTGTATGACATGTCCAGGGACGTCCAGCCAACAGATGGTGACCCACAAAGCCATGTCTGACTGGATGGGAATCCTGGATCTTCCCAGCTCACCCATCATGTCTACCTGCTACACATTCATAGACACCTAGGGAAGTTCCACAAAAGGCATGTGATAAAAAAAGGCAAGACAGTAAGAAGGAGAGAGACATAAGAACAGGTGTGAGAATAAAGGCCAGGAGCCACGTCACCTGTCCGGCAGAGGCCCCCAAGCAGGGGTGGGGTGAGGGGGCCCGTGGAGGTTTGAGCTCTCGGGAGTCCTGGTATTACTGAATTTCTTTCTACAGTACGTCCTTGGTCTCAGGGATTCGAAGAATGATTCTGCAGATCACAGATCAGTGGTAAGACAGGATATATTAGACAGAAAGGAATACAGAGGGAGTAAAAACCGCAGCTTCTTGGGAAAGACCCAAGTCAAAAGTCTCCATCTGGGTCCTTTGTCTAGGGGTGTAAGGTCTTGAGAATTGCATTTGGCCAGGACTTGATGTGAATGAGCGTTTTGGCAAATGAATGCCGTCTCTCCATCTCAGGGCAAAAAGTCAGGGTGTTCCCCTCATGAAATTGCCCAGGCCTGGGAAAACTGGGGTGCCTTGTCCAGCTTCGAATGGGCAAACTCTGTGTCATTGGCAGTTCTCTCTGCCCTGAGCTCACCTGGGGGGGGCCTTTGTCCTACCACATGGCCCCCACAAACAAGCCGGAAGATAACACCCACCTGCCATTAGGACTGAGGAGGACAGGGCGGCACCTGTGGCTCAAAGGAGTAGGGTGTCAGCCCCATATGCCGGAGGTGACAGGTTCAAACTCCGCCCCGGCCAAAAACTGCACACACACACACACACACACACACACACACACACACAAAAAGAAGGACTGAGGAGGACAGCTGTTGCTCCCCAGAGCAACAGGAGTCCACAGCAGGCAGGGAAAACAAGTAAGGAAGTTGTTTGAACTTTTTGTTTAAACTAAGGGTATTTAGCAGCATATTGTTTTGCAAATTAATATGTATATATTTTTTAATTTCCAGTTAATGTGAAGGTACAAACAACCAGGTCAAAATATTTCAATTTGTCAGGTAGAGTCCCTCTTGTAGTTGTTAATTTGTGTTATTTTGGATAGCGTGAATATTTTATGAGGCCTGCCATTAATACCTCATAGAAATGCAAATCTTGCCATTATCAGGGTATCTTCTAAACATGGATTAAAACCCTCTCTAAAAACATATTCTCATGGTGCTGGAACTAACAACGTGAGCTTTCTGAAGAAGAAAAATGATTTTGGAGAATCTTTGTTTTTTTTGTAATCCCACTGTCTATGTTGTCCTTACAGTACATGCTAAAGGCTCATGCTTTGCCTACATTTTAGATATGCATTTGCATAAATAAATCTTGAGCTGTCTGCAGGGAACTAGGTCTCATAGGACACTTGGACCACCTTGCACTGCACCCAAGAGAGGAAGATTGAGACCCCAGGAGGGAGCGTGGGAATCTGCACTCATGCCCGGGGCACAGCAGGGAGACCCAAACTTGCTTCTTGCTCATCATTCAGGAGGTTCTTGTTCAGGGACTCAGCTGGCTCGTCTTCCCATCGTCTCAGGAGCTCTGCCTTCCCATCCTTGGCAGTTCAGGGCTGCCCAACCTCCTGGCTTCATCTTCCACCTGCCCTTCCAGCTTTGGTCTAACTCAGCCTCTCACTCAGCTCTGTAGGGTCTCCTGCCCCAGAGCCTCCAGTCATGCCGTTTCTCTTCCCAGTTGCCTGGGTCCCTCAAGGCCCAGTTCAAATGCCGGAATCCTCACAGCCTTCCCTGATCCCTCTGCTTCCTCCGTCCTGTAAACTGCCTTAGCACCGAGTATGGACTCCCTTATGGCACTCACCATTTTCTACCTTTAGTAGTATGGTAAGAGCCACCACCAACAGCAACACAACCGCCAACGGTGACTTCATGGGTACGTATATAAAATTCTCTTTTAAAAGTATACATCCGATGGAAGATTTTTCTTCTCTGGTGTGGTGCCCATGCCCTTCATGAGCCTTGAGCATGTACTATACTGTGCCTGCCCCCCATTCAAGAGCTCTTTGAAAGTCACAGCCATGTCTGATTTCCCTTTGCCTCTTGTTTACTCTTCCTCACCCCCTTAGGTGGGTCACACATTCCTTTATATTATATGTAGTTGTTGCTCCTTAAATATTTTTTATGTAAATGAACAAAGGTATAAATGTATTTTCTCCTTGTGAATTGATAGTGAAAAGGTAACTATGGGAAGACGGGGGTTTGCTGGGAAACAGTTCAGCTCTCTGAAGCAGGAAGACAAGGGTGGAAGGCATTTCAGTGATTGCAAAGAGCATTAGCTACAGATGCAGGCGTGGTGTGCCAGGCACAGTGTATGATTGGGAAGGACGGAGTCCCAGGTGTGTGTGGTGGGTGCAGCTGAAGAACAGGCCTGTCCAGAGGGACCTTGGCTGAGCTCCAGTAGGAAGGGCCTTTGAGCTGGTGCTAAGATGTTGGAGCTTCCCTTCTCTAGAACATGGGAGCCTTTGAAGGGTTTTGAGCAGATGGTGTCAGCCTTGAGTGACCTTAGAAATTGCGAGTATAGGAGGTAGGACAGCTCCACTCCTACAGCCCCCTGGCGCCTCCATCAGCAGAGCACCCAAGCCTTCAGATGCTGCCACAGGTCCTAGTACTGCCTCCTCATAAGCCCTGGGGATGCTTCTCAGAGTCTGCAGTCAGTGCCCCCTCCACTCACTGCCTGCTGTCTGGTTTGGGGCTTGTCCCTCCCAGGTTCAAGGTGAGCTGCTGCGAGAGAGAGTGCAGCAGCTAGAGGCCCAGGAAGGACACTTTGCCCAGATGCTTGTGGCTCTGCAGTTCCAGAAAGCGGCCCAGGTAACCGAGACGCTGTCGGCATACACCGCCCTCCTCAGCATCCAGGACTTGTTCCTAGAGGAGCTGAGCGTGTCCGAGACACTGACTGCGGCCGCCTGCACCCAGATCCTGGAGTCGCACAGCCCGGTGAGTGCTGGTGATGGAGAGGGAGAGGGACAGAGCTGGCCACTGCCACCCCTTGGTCCTTACCATCACTGCCTCCCACCGTGGAGCAGGCTGCAGTCCCCAGTCCTGCCAGTGCTGCAGTGCTTTGGTGAGGATTCAGTGAGGGGACTTAGTGGAGAGCATTTCCACACTCTCTTAGTCTCAAAGCGCTCTGGTTCATTGCCTTGGACTAGCATCCCTTTTGGATTTTGACCAAATGTCTTCCAGTCCAGGGCCTGTGTGCCAGCTCCCTTGGCACATCAACAGTGCATCTCGTAATTAATGGCACTTAAATGCACCAGTATATTGGATTATTTATTAATTTATAATTCTAATTATTCCCATCATTCCTTACACCCTAACTTCTTTCAAGGTGTGAGAGGTATATCTGTAAATCAAAAGATACGGCAACAGAGTGCAGGCCATCCCCAAGTTACAAACATCTGACTTACATACAACTTGCACTTATGAACTGAACGGAGGGTATTACAGGTAATAGGTAAATGTACCTGTTCTAACTTACACACAAATTCAACTTAAGAACAAACCTATAGAACCTATCTTGTTGGTAACCTAGGGACTACCTGTAGTTATTTTAGGCCCTTTATGTATAGATTTAGAATTTCATTTATCTTCAATTGTTTTTTTTTTTTAATTGAAGGTATAAAGAATTAGGTTACAATGTTTGCTTTTGTTAGGTAAAGTCCCTCTTATAATTATGACCTGCCCCCAAGAAGTGTGCCATATACCCTAACATTGTGCCCATTAAGTGGGAACACCCCCATACTACTCTCTCCTCCCCTCCCACTACCTGGTTCCCCCACCCACAACTTGATTTGAGTTTTTCTCTTTTGTGCGTGTGTAATAGATCATCAACTGGCTCCATTCTAGAATTGAGTACATTGGATTCTTGCTTCTCCATTCTTGGGATACTTTACTAAGAAGAATGTGTTCCAGCTCCATCCAGGTTTATACAAAAGATGTAAAGTCACTATCTTTTTTAATGGCTGAATAGTATCTGTGCTATACATATACCACAGCTTGTTAATCCATTTCTGAGTTGGTGGACATTTAGGTTGTTTCCATATTTTGGTGATTGTAAATTAAGCTGCAATAAACAGTCTAGTGCAAATGGACTTAAGATAAAATGATTTTTTTTTTCCTTCTGGGTAGATGCGTAGTAATGGGATTGCAGGGTTAAATGGTAAATTTAATTTGAGTTCCTTGAGGATTCTCCATATTTTCTTCCAAAAAGGCTGTATTAGTTTGCATTCCCACCAATAGTATAAAAGTGTTCCCTTCTCTCCACATCCACACGAGCATCTACGGCTTTGAGACTTGGTGATGTGGGTCCTTCTCACTGGGGTTAGGTGATATCTCAGGGTGGTTTTGATTTGCATTTCTCTGATGATCAGAGACAATGAGCATTTTTTTCAAACGCTTGCTATTCATTCATCTGTCTTCATCAGGGAAGGTTCTATTCATGTTTCTTGCCCAGTGGTAGATGGGATTATTTACTCTTTTTGTTGTTGATTAATTTGAGTTCTCTATAGAGTCTAGTTATCAAACCTTTGTCAGATGCATACCCTGCACGTATCTTTTTCCATTCTGAACATCTTTTTCCTTTACTTGTTGTCTCCTTTGCTGTGCAGAAGTTCTCAGTTTAATTAAGTCTCATTTTGTTGTTGTTGTTGTTGTGATTGCTGCTGAAGACTTTGTCATAAAATCTTCCCCCAGTCCAATATCATCAAGAGTTTTCCCTACACTTTCTTCAAAGATTTTTATCATTTCATGTCTTAATTTTTTTTTCATGTCTTAGATTTAAATATTTTATCCATCCTGGGTCAAGTTTTGTAGGTAGTGAAAGATATGGGTCCAGTTTCAGTCCTTCACGTGCGGTTATTCAGTTCTCCCAGCACCATTTGTTGAATAGGGATTCTTTTCTCCAATGTATGCTTGTGTTTGGTTTGACAAAGATCAGATAGCAAGTAGAGACTGGTTTTATCTCTTGATTTTCTATTCTGTTCCACATGTCTATTTATTCCTGGTTAAGTCTAGGGAGATGGTATGAGTCCAGGTATTGGTGCATTTCTGCCATATTGTTAATTTCTGGGAATAGAGTTTTTGGTGATAGAAATAATCTCTTATATCTCCGTGGCATCAGCTATTGTTTCCCTCTTTTTGTTTCTGATTGAGGTTTTTAAAGATTTTACCTTTCTAATTCTGGCTAATCTGGACAATGGTTTACCAATTTTATTTACCTTTTTGAAGAACCAACTTTTTGTTTCATTAATTTTCAGAATGATTCTTTTGTTTCTAATTTCATTAATTTCTGATTTAATTTTGGTTATTTCTTTTCTTCTGCTATTGGTGTTGGATTGCTTTTCCTTTTACATTTCTTTAAGATGATTCATTAAATTGTTGATATTCTCTGTTTTTTAGATGTAGGCATCTACTATGATAAATTTCCCTCTTAGGACTGCTTTTGCAGTGGTCCACAGGTTTTGGTAGCTTGTGTCTTTGTTGTTATGTTCAAGGAAGTTAATGATTTCCTCTTTTATCTCTTTCTTGACCCAACTGTCTTTCAGTATAAGGTTATTTAGTTTCCATGCCTTTGTGGGGGGCTGAAAATTTTTGTTAGAGTTGAGTTCCACCTTTATTGCCTTGTGGTCTGAGAAGATACAAGGTAAAATTTCTATTCTTTTGATTTTGTTGAGGTTTGATTTGTGTCTTAGGCTATGATCTATTTTGGAGACTATTCCATGGGATGACAAGAAGAATGTATATTCCTTAGCTTTGGGATGGTGTATTTTGTATGTGTCTGTTAAGCACAGCTGTTCTAACATCACATTTAAGTCCCTTGTATCTTTATTTAGTTTCTATTTCGATGATCTGTCCAGCTCTGTAAGAGGAATGGTAGAGTCCCTAGATATTATGGTGTTATAGGATATCATATTGCTCAGACCAGTTAAGGTCTGGTTCATAAATCTGGGAACAATTAAGTTGGGTACGCAAATATTTAGAATCAAAATATCCTCTTGTTGTATTGTTCCCTTGACGAATATGGAGTGTCCATTTTTGTCTTTTTTTTTTTTTTTTTTTTTTGCTTTAGTTGCCTTAAATCCACTTGTATTTGAAAATAAGATTGCAACCCCTCCTTCTGATTTCAATTTCCTGAAATATTGTTTTCCATCCCTTCACCCTGAGTCTTGCTTTGTCCTTTGAGGTTAGGTGAGTTTCCTGTATACAACATATAGATGGCTTGTGTGTTTTTATACAATCAGCCAGCCTGTTCCTCTTCAGTGGGGAATTCAAGCCGTTAACATTTATTGAGATAACTGATGAGTGTGGGGGAGTCCTATTCATCTTATTTTGTGAAAGTCCATAGTTTTATCTTTTGAGTCATGTGGAAGCTAATTCTTGTCCTTTATTTTCTAGGAATTAAGTTTGGTGTTGGTACATTGTGATGGTCAGAGTAAAGAACAGGTTTAAGTATTTCCTGTAGAGCTGGTATGGTTGTGGCAAACTTCCTCAGTGTTTGCATATCAGTAAAAGATTTGATTTCTCTATCAATTTTAAAGCTTAGCTTAGCATGATATAGAATTCTGGGCTGGAAATTGTTTTGTTTAGGAAGGTTAAAGACAGATGATCTTTCTCTTCTGGCTGGAAAAGTTTCATTTGAGGAGTCCACTATCACCATGGATTTTCCCCTCTAGTTCAATTGGTGCTTACTTCTGGATGCTTGTAGAATTTTTTCTTTTGTTTTGACTTTGGACAGGTTCCTGACAATGTGTCTTGGAGAAGCTCCGTTTGAGTTGAGACAACCTGGGGTTAGATAACTTTCTGAAAGGAGTGTGTCAGTATCTTTGGTGACACTTTGGAAATTTGCGTTTAAGATATCCTCTAAGATATCTTCTAGTAGGGCTTCCATTCCTCTGGGGGAGTTCTTCTTCCCCTTCTGGGATACCTATAATTCATATGTTTCATTGCTTCATGAAGTCCCATAGTTCTCTCAGTGAACATTCTGTTTTCTTTCTCTTATTTTCTGCTTCTTTAACTACCTGTGTTAGCTCAAGAGCTTTATCCTCTAGCTTTGAGATTTTTTCTTCTCCATGTTCTAACCTGTTATTGATACCCTCTGTTGCATCTTTAAGTACCCTGATTAACTGCTTCAATTATTTAAGCTTCTCTATATCCTTTCTATATTCTTCATATCTTTCATTCCTTATTTGGTTCTGGTTTTGGATTTCCTTTAGGTTATTTTCCACTTTCTCAGCAATTTCCTTCACTGATTTTACCATGCACATTTTAAATTCCCTCTCTGTCATTTCCAACATTTCTTCATAGGTGGTGTAGCTACCTCCTGATCCACTGGGAAGGGGGGGGGTTACTCCGTTCTGGCTTTTCATTTTGCTAGGATTTTTCTGTTGGTTCTTCATCACCAATGTTTTTTTTTTTTTTTTTTAATCTGCTTCTTTACCCTACTTTTTCCTTTCACTTCCTCTTCCTCTTTAAGTTACCTTGTCTCTGACCTTATATGTTGAAGTGTCCTTTTGGTATAGGACCAAAAGGAAGAGAAGAGTGAAGAGCAAGAAGAGAAAAAAGATAGAAAAAGAGAAAAGAAAAAGGAAAAGGGGGATAAAAGGAAATATTGACAAAAAGAAGAGAGGAATAGATAGAGACAGGAGTAATAGTGGTGTTCAGTGGGTGCTTTGACCCACATCCACAATACCCAGTTACTGGGGGCTGGGATATGTAGGTCCCTTGAAATCAAGAGCTCCTTACCAGCCTAAGCAGAAACAAGACTGCATCTCTACCATATAGAGCAGAAAAACAAAAAAATAGCAGTTTGCCACTAGCATCTTCCAAAGGCCAAAGCTCAAAGGACACCCAATACCAGGGGATCAAGGTCTCCTTAACCCAGGAGAATGCTGTGGTACTCCAGCCTAGACCTCAGAGTGAGGCTCTGTTCCATAAATGGAATACATATCGACAAAGAATAAAACAGATTAGAAAAAAGGAGATAATAATAAAAGTATATAAAGAGAATTGAAAATAAAATTATGATGGGAAAAATACACAGGACCTTCAGCAATGCATACACATTAGGAAAAAACTTGATGTCAAGCAGGTGAAGGGCTTCATACATGGTGGATGGAAGCTCAATATCTTTTCCCCTGTGCTTCTATTTGATTCTCCAACAATAAAGTTCAACTGAGAGTGTGTCAGGATTGGGTAAATCACTTCTGTACATGTCAGCATGGTGTTCCTCTGATACGGAATTTGAGTTGACCCATGACTGAGGTACTAGAGATAAGCATTTAAGAGTTTTGAAGTGCTTCTCTGAGAATATATAAGCATTATGAAAATGGATGAAAGCATCTCAAAGCATACTTGAGGAACACTTTGATAGACCAAAGGTCAAGTAACTTGGCTTTGCTTAACATAAATTTTGATATTAAACATGATCTGGATTTAATTGTGGGCACATATATCAAACTCTACATAGGAAGTCAAAGCTTCCTGCAGATAATTCAGAAACCATTGAAAATACCCAAGAGACTTTAAATATGTTTAAAGGCTTTCTCTTGTATTTCATATTTGAAAGAAGAGCTGTGGGTGGATGTAGGCCATTTAATCACTGAATATCTTTGCCTATAGGCCTCCATTGAATACTTTAGCCATTGATAATCTACCTAGTTGAATGGCCCCTGTTGAACTCTCATATTTTGAAGACCTATCTGTTCTTTTAGAAGATAGCATTAAAAGTGCCATGTTTTACTTTTTTTGTGATCTCTGCTACTGGCACTATAGTCGTCGATTTAGACATAACATTTACTGTCACAGTAGACCCATGTCAGATATTGAGTTGTCGGTTCTTTAAAGAAATAGATTTTGAAGAGGTCTGATAGGAAGGAATACATTTTATAAAATGTTACAATAAAGCCAATGATTGACCTTTGAAGCTAGTAGAAATTTTAAACATGTTGTTAAAAATCTGTTAAAACAAATTACCAGAGAGAAGCTTGTGAGCTCACCAAATGAGGATTGCAGGCAGATTTTGTCTTTATCAACTGAACTTAAAGGAACAAGAGACAGTTTGAATGGAAGAGCCTGCCATTGTCACTGTTCCTTCCTCCGTGGAGCCTATTCTCCACAAGCTCTTTAGCAGACTTATGTTGAACATTTCTGTTTCATGGTTGACAGAATCAGAGGGCATGGATACTGACAACTGACTCGACTGTTTTCTTCTGTCTTTTCCCATGACTTGACATACTGCCTCATCTTGATTTATAAACAAAACCTGGAAAAGCTACAAAAATAAGTGCTTTGTGGTTTATCTAGAAATAATATGAAAAATATTACTGTTATTTTTGGTGAAGAAAATCAATTTTGTATAGTTTATTTCCATCTAAATAAAATGTGAATTTTCGTTATAAAAAAAGAAAATAGAATTATGTAAAATGTAAAAAAAGGGGGGTATATATTAGTTGTTAATTGATAAATTTACCGTATATACTCGTACAAGCTGAGTTTTTTTTGTGCCGAGTTTGGGTTTTTTGGCACAAATTTTGTGCCGAAAAAACTTGGCTTATACTCGAGTATATACGGTATGTGGGAAAGATAAGAAAAGTAGAAAAATCTGTAAAAAAAAAAGGAGAAAAATGGAAATGAAAGAATAAAAGGGAGTAGGAAAGCTGTAGCCAAAATGGAGCCCTGGTTATTGAAGAAAGTAAAAATGGACAGTAAAAATACTGTAAAACAAAACAAACAAGCATAAAAACTTAAGGGATCAAATCGGGGGTGGGGGGAATAACAGGAACAGAAAAAACTAGCAAACATGGAACCTCTACTATTGAAGAAGAAAACAATGAAAAATTATAATTACAAAAAAAGAAAGAAAGAAAGAAGGAAGGAAGGAAGGAAGGAAGGAAGGAAGGAAGGAAGGAAGGAAGGAAGGAAGGAAAGAGAAAAATCTATGGGAATTTTGTGGGGTTTTTTGCAGTGTTTGGCCCAGGGCTGGGTTTGAACCCACCACCTCCGGTATATGGGGGCTGGCGCCCTATTCCTTGAGCCACAGGTGCCACTTGGGAAAACATTATTTAAAAAAAGAAAATATGGGCTTGCTCCCCATAGTGCAGTGGTTATGTGCACACAGGCTGGTGGATTTAAAGCCGGCCCGGGCCAGCTAAACAATGACAACTGCAATAACAACAATAACAAAAAAATAGCCGAGCATTGTGGTGGGCACCTGTAGTCCCAGCTACCTGGGAGGCTGAGGCAAGAGAATTGCTTAAGCCCAAGAATTTGAGGTTGCTGTGAGCTGTGACGCCACAGCACTCTATCGATGTAGAGTGACTAATGTAGTGAGACTCTGTCTCAAAAATAAAAAAAAGAAAAGAAAAGAAAATATGTATATACACATATAAATATTGCCATGTATGGCCTGGGCAATAGGTGATGTTCTGGAGTATGAGATGCTAATCACAACGCTGATACAGCTATAGGAGATGGAGATTGGAAGCCTCTGTCTTGCCGGGAGACCTGGCCCCATCTTCCTGATTTCTTTGCCCTCGATCCCTGCAGGATTGGGAGCCTGCCCCTCTTGTCAGCCTGCAGCTCTCATCAGCCTGCTTAATAGACATGCCTCGATCTTTCCAAACTGTGTCCCTCGGCCACACAGTGGCTTTCCCAGGAAAGCATTTGTCACTCAAATCTCCCTACGAGTGGCTTCCCCACTTGTCAGGCATGCCAGAACCGGCCTTGCACTTGGACCCTGAGGGCTGATCCTGCAAGGCAGCTTTCCCACAATGGCTACCCAGGGCTGCAGAGCTCTGCTCTGCCAGTGGCTCAGACCCAGCCCCTGAGTGCTGTTCAAGATGACTAGCTTGCTGGCCTATGCTCTCCCAAGGTAGCTCCACCAAGGGCCCAGGTCCAAAAAATAAAAAATAAAAAGGCCTGTGGGGCAGGCCCTCTCTGTCTGAAAACTATGGAACCCTCCAGTCTCTGCTGTCTCATAAGTACTCACCCTCTGTGCTGGTTCTCCACTGCTCCTGACCACTTTGGGGCCCCTGGAGTCTCCTGCTGCCTCCCTGTGCCCACCGAAGCCATGTTTCTGGGTAGAGCCCCCCAGCCACAGGTGGCTGGAGTCCTTCCTCCCCATCTCATCACTTGTGGCTGCAAAGAAGCTGTACCTCGTCCGCCAGCCTGCTCCTCCTCCTCTTTAACTGTGTTTATTGTTACTTACAGCGAGGGAGGAGGACCTCACGTTTACTGGGCTCCGGGCAGGCACTCAGTTGTGAATGGACCTGCTCTCATTTATGCATTAATAATTCTTTAATCAGACTTCTCAAGATTATCATTTAAGTGTCATTAGTAATTTGCAATGTTATGCTTCTTTCCCTTTATGCTTTCCATCATGCTTTATGTTAATTAATGATTGAATTGTGCTGTTATTATCCTCAACTGTCAGGTAAAGAAAGTGGGATTTGGGCTGGTGGCAGGTCAAGTTCTTTGTGAAGACCACATGGCTAATCAATGAAAGGACATCGAATCAATTTCTGATTTCAACCCACTGTGTTACGTTCATGGACTATACCAGTGGGGTGTGTCAAGTGGGGTTCTTGCAATTTCTTTAAAAAAGTAACAAACACTGTGTATCCTCCATTGTGGCAAGTATTTTAGGGATAGAAAGGGAGCAGAGGCATTTTAGATGCTCCAACAGAAAACATTCTAATGCTGGAGAGATAAAGATGAACGTAATTTTAAAGGCCTTGTGAGCTCAAAATCCCCGGGATAGGTCCTAGAATAAGCTGAACTGACAGAGGGAGATGAAGTGAAATTCAGAAGCAAAGGCTGGAACCTGCAACCCAGGGCTTTGGGGATCAATTCTGGGGGAAAGGTCGATGAGGCCATGAGGGGTAACACGCAGTGAAGGGGGAGGAGTAATCCACCTGCTGGCAAAACCTGTCTCCACACCTGCTGCAGGTGCACAGAAATGTCTCCCTGTGAGGTTTTTGTCTTTATTATTTCCAATCTGATTAGGAAGAATCCCTGTGAGTTTTTATTTATTTTATTTTTTTAGAGACAGAGTCTTACTTTGTTGCCCTCCGTAGAGTGCCGTGATGTCACAGCTCGCAGCAACCTCCAGCTCTTGGGCTTAAGCGATTCTCTTGCCTCAGCCTCCCGAGTACCTGGGGCTACAGGCCCCCGCCATAATGCCTGGCTACTTTTTTGTTGCAGTTTGGCCAGGGCTGGGTTTGAACCCGCCATCCTTGGTATATGGGGCCGGCACCCTACTCACTGAGCCACAGGTGCCGCCCCCCTGTGAGTTTTTAATCAAAAGCTTCTATAGTTTTGGTTCACATGTATTTTAGCCATTCAGTCAGGAAACCTACGGGGTGACTAATTATATTAGATTATAATACTGCAAGGTTGGGTGACTGTCCTGTTGCAGAGAATCCTCCCCAGAGAAAAATATTCTCAGTGGAGCCCCTCAGGATTTCCACAGGTTAAGTTTAGCCCAATTTGGGCTCTGAGTTGGAGAAAAAAGTCACTGAACACATAAAGAAGTAAGGCAAGATGACCTATATGCAGGAGAAACAAACCAACATAAAAACTGGATGAAACTTTAGCTATCTGAATTATCAGCATAGAATATAAAATAATGATTTGTGAAGGCCAGGCATGGTGGCTCATACCTGTAATCCCAGCACTCAGGGAAGCCGAGGCACGTGGATCTCTTGATCTCAGGAGTTTGAGTCCAGCCTGAGCCAGAGGGAGACCCTGTCTCTACTAAACATAGAAAAACCAGCTAGGTGTTGTGGCAGGTGTCTGTAGCCCCACCTACTCAGGAGACTGAGGCAAGATCACCTGAACCCAGGAGTTTGAGGTTGCTGTGAGGTATGATTCCATAGCACTCTAGCCAGGGCAACAGACTTTTTTCAGACTGTCTCAAATAATAATAATGATGATTTATGAAATTGTTAAATAGATTAAAAGTACTACAAAGCTGCACATAGTGATTCTAAACTTGCATATATTAATAAAAGGCTCAAAACAAAAAGAAAAGCTGGTATAACAGAAATCGATAAATCTATCCTAATGGGAAATTTCAGCATAGTTCTTTCAGTGGTTGGTTGGCTGGTTGAGCATATGAAACACAAGTAAAGATATAGTTGAACTGAATAACCTATTTAACAAGCTGTTTTTAATGAATGTATATGGGACATTCACAGCCGACATTGCTGTTCAGCACATATTGGAACAGTTAAAAATAATTACATGATATCATTGTGACCATCTTTTGACAAAGGGCAGATAAGTTTAATTTGGTTGAAAAAAGATAATTACAGCAACACCCATACTTTTGACTTTGGAAATTTTAAAACATACTTTTGAATAATTCATGAGTCAAAGAAATTATAATGAAAAATTTAAAATACATGTAACAGAACAATCATGTAACTGTGGCATATCCAAATATATGAAATTCAGCTAAAGCTGTTTTTAGAGAACAGTTTATGCCCTAAACTCAGATTAGAAAAGAAGAAAAGCTCACAATTAAGAGCCTATTACAAATCAGAGTGGAAACAATAATAAACGCAGCGTAGGAAGGAGATGGAAAGAACACGGCGTAACTAAAATTAAAATCAAAACTACCACAAAGCGAGTCAACGAAGGTAAATGTGGAATTAAAAAAAATTCTAATAAAATATACAAATCCTTGGCAAGACTGACCATGGACAAAGCAACACAACAGCAGGTGTTAACAGACCTTTTAAAAATACGAGACTGCTGTGAACAACTTTATAGAGGTGAATTTTAGAGCTGACATCTAATGAAAAATATTTTAGAAAAACGTAAATCACCAAAGTTGATTCAAATAGGAAAAAATTCTATATCATTCTATTACCATGAAAAAAATTGACTTAGTAGTTAAAAATCTTCTGACATACACACAAAAAACCACTCAGCTCCAATATTTTTTGATCACTTTAAGGTATTTTGCCAATTTCAGATGTAAATTATTCTTGTTGTCAGGAAAAAATAGGGAATATTCCTCAACTCACTTTTCTGAAGCTTGGATAACTTTGACACCAAAACCAGACTCAGATAGTACAGGGAAGAACAATTACATGTCAGTCTTATCATGAACCTGGATGCAGAATTTGTAAACAAAGTGTTGTTAATGTTATCCAGCCATCTATAAAAACTGTGACTACATCACGGCCAGGTTGAGTTGCTCCCAGGAATAGAGGTTGGTTTAACATTGGAACACCCATTTATAAAATTTACCTGATTAATAGATTAACAGGAGAGGAAACACACATGATGCAGAATAAGTCTTTTAATGAATTTAATACCCTTTCAAGATAAAACTATTTAGCAAATTGATAATAGGAGGAAACTTCAACATAGCACTTACCCAAATCCCACACCACAGAGGCGGACTGTGGCCCGAATTCCAGAGGAAGGGAATGAAGCCTTCAGAGGAAAGAGATTGATCAATGTAGGGGTCGCGTGAGCTGCAGGGAGCCTCTTTCATGATTGATCTGCTGTCCTTGGTGCTTGAAAAATACCCTCAGTTCAGCCTTGGAACATGAGTGGTGCTTTTTACTTGAGACCACCCTGATTTCTGTTAGTAATTGGGGAGCACTGTACTTAACATTTTCCATTCTCTCTTAAAGCTCTTTTGAATCACATCAACGCTTCCTATCTCTCGTTTGTTTCGAACAGAAGCGTTACTATGCCCTGGATTGGAGCAACTGCTAACAAGTTAGATGACATGGTGCAGTTAAGGCAGCGGGAAGGCAGTGTGTACAATGCACTTTTTCTTCAGCTTGCGTTTTGAGGGAGGCAAGCCTGTTGTTTTGCTCCAGGTATTAGACGTTCGTTTTGTGATTTTCTTATTCTGTACGAACCATTTTCCTGTTGTGAATGGGAGTTTAAGTTTTAAACGTTCAGGAAAATTTAAAAAGCATGAAATGAGATGCTTTGGGAAAAAATGCTCCTAAGAAAACTATATCAAATGCACATTTGATGGGAGATTCAGACTGATTTTGTGAAAGTGGAACATAGGCAAGCTGTGATTGGATGAGAGGGTCACGTGGCAATGCTGGGCAAACTTAAATGGGATGGACTTACTCATCGTAGATAACGTGGCCTCAAACTACCTGTACCCTCTGGATTTGTGTTTCAGCTTAAATCGCTGTGTATCCACTTGCTGAGTCTGACCCGGGTGTCTTCCTCTGATCAGCTGTTTCCCTCACTAGATGGAGTTTTTCAGCATCTAAGGGCCATGTCTCACTCATCCCTGAATTCCTTGTGCCCAATAAAAGGCCTGCAACTCCATCTGCCTACTGTATCTATCCAGCTATCTGTCTTTCCACCCATCCATATATCCTTCCGTCTTCATCCATCTGTTCCTTCATTACATACACCCCTGTGCAGTGCGTCCTAGTGGAGTAGAGCTGAGGGGAGACCCAGAATCGAGAAACCCAAGGTCACTCCTGACGGTCTCTTGCACAGCTCTATGGTCTCAGATTTACTTAGATCCTCCCCCCCAAGCCTGTTATCTTATGTATAAAATGGGGTAACGGGGCGGTGCCTGTGCCCCAGCCAAAAACTGCAAAAAATAAAAATAAAAATAAAAAAAATGAGGTAACAGTAAATTCTACTTGTTACTTAACAAAGATTAAACAAACTAATTTGTGTGCAAATACTCTGAATGAAATTTGGCACAGTCCAGGCATTCAGTAAATGCTAGCCACCGCCGCCACACCACCAGCATCATCATTGCTGTTACTTTTTCTTTCTTTTTTTTTTTTTTATTAAATCATAGCTATGTACATTGGTATGATCATGGGGCATCATACACTAGTTTCACAGACTGGTTGACACGTTTATATCACACTGGTTAACATAGCCTTCCTGGCAATTTCACAGTCATTGTGTTGAGACATTTACATTCTACATTTACTAAGTT
>CAUYPK010166426.1:0-25731 GCA_963574355.1 Loris lydekkerianus
CGTTAGCCCCGCAGCCACCGCAGCCGGGTCCCAGCGTACTGCCACAGCCCCTACTCCAGGGCCGCCCCTCCCCCCCCCCCCCCGCCCCCGCTGCCTGCCCCGGAGTGTTCCAGGGCAGCTAGAGGAATTACTCCCGCTGGGTCACAGCCGATTTCTGTGATGCGCGGGAGATTGCGCACGACTTTTTGTTGCAGTTTGGCCGGAGCCGGGTTCGAAACCGCCACCCTATAATCCATTTTAAAAAAGGAAAAGTCCTTCTTCCGACTTGGGACCTGGAAAAGCCATCTCCTAGCGCTCCCCGCCCTGCTGTTCAGCTTTTACTCCAGAAGGTTGGCAGAGAAAACCCTAAACCGCAACTTCTGGGTCTAATGGGAACCACAGTACCCAGAATGCTCTACGTTGAACGGCAGTGGGTCTCAGCCAATAAGGCCTCAGAAGATAGCCGTCTCCACGTGTCGTACAACGAGGGGGCGGGACCTCTTGCGGCTTCCGCATGGCTACCATTCTGGTTTTTTGAGGCGTGTTCTCAGGTGGGATCCTGAGGTGTGGTGTGAAGTGAAGTAATTGAGAACTCGCAATAGGAGTAGTTGTCTCAGCTGCACAGAAGCGTCTGAGGCTCGGCAACGCCTTCCCGAGTGACCGGCATCAGGCCTGGGATAGGGACCGCCGCTCCCGGCCCTGCTCCGCCGACAGGGTCCGATGGCTTTGGCCACTCCGAGGGACGCGGCTAAGGTAAGTGCCTCATCCTTCGTTCCTCACCGGTCCTCACCCACCCGAGTCCTAGAATCCCGTGTGAGGGCCCTTGCTCACGTCCTGTAGCCCAGGCCTCGGTGTCCCGGACAGTGAGGCGCTCGTGAGTGGGGTCCCCATTTCTGACATCCAGTGTGGTAGGAGGTTGGCGGAGTGAGACGGGCTGAGTGGGCGACTAAGCTGGGGGGATTTGGGAAACCTGTATTCTGTTATCTGCAGGGAACAAACGAATACGACTCCTTGACTAACAGGCGCAGTGTTGTGTCTTCATTGTGAAGACGAGAAGCCGTGGAGAGTTTTGAACAAAGGAGGGACACCGTCCATGCTACGGTTTTAAAACTTTCTTTCCCAAAGACCGTGCAAAGGAAGAGCAGAGTGGGAGGGGTGATGAGGACCTTGAGGCACTGGAAGGTTGCATCTTTTTTCAGAGTCCTACATTTGATAAGGGGCAGTAAACACTGAGGCAGGGAGGTAAGACAGCCATTCTTAGGTCACCTGTTTCAGAGCCAGGCAATTGTACACAGAGGCCTCAGACTATACAGTCTTACACTGGACACATTCCTCCGAGGTTCACCTCTTTCTACATGGCTGTAGAAGGGCTTATGGAACCCACATAGGGAAGTGGAGGATGTTTAGTCCCTCAGTGGCTCCGTCCTCCATCCAGTTCTCTGGATTATTATTTCCTAGTATTCTTTAAGTCCTATTCCCCAATCTTTGGGTCTAGCGCTTTGGAGAAACTCTCAAGCCCAGGGTCCTAACTCCATGTCAGGGGTTTTATGGAGGTGTTCCCATTACCAGCAGTGAGGATAAAGAGATGTTGAAGGTTTTCCCTGGTACTAGTATCAGGATTTGCAAATATTTAGAGATAAAACTGAGTTGGGAATGTTTAGGAAACCATGGGCCTTTTTTCTTTCAGGGGAGAACAAAGCAGGGGGGAAGGAGTCAGGGCTGCCAGAGAAGTTGGGTCCTGAAAGTAATGGGAAGTTTGGGTCAGAATAGGATGTATCTGGGTCATGGAGAACAACTGTGGAGTTGGGGGTGAAGGAAGGAAATTTAGGATGGAGGCTACTGCTGTAGTCCTGGTGAGGGTCAATGGGCCAGACTCATGGCTTAGGACTGTGGTCCCCAGCCTTTTTGCACCAGGGACTGGTTTTGTGGAAGGCAATTTTTCCATGGCGGGGGTGGGGGTGGGGGTATGCATTAGATTCTCGTAAGAAGAGTGCAACCTAGATTCCTTGCTTACGCAGCTTATAGTAGGGTTTGCATTTCTGTGAGAATCTAATACCACTGTTGATGTGACGGGAGGTGGAGCTCAGGCAGTGATGAGTGATGGGGGTGGCCCAGGGGTTGGAGACTTAGGAGAGTGTGGTTGCATTCTGGTCTGGATTCAGGTTTTTACAAGGGCAACTAAATTTTCTAATGTGGATGGTGAAGGAGTAGAAAGGAGTTGGGGATGACTCCATACCAGGAGTCCTCAAACTTTTTAAACAGGGGCCAGTTCACTGTCCCTTAGACCATTGGAGGGCCGGACTATAGTTTAAAAAAAAAACAAAAAACTATGAACAAATTCCCATGCACATTGCACGTATCTTATTTTGAAGTAAAAAAACAAAACAGGAACAAATACAATCACACTGCCTCATGTGGCCCGTGGGGCATAGTTTGAGGACCCCTGGTAAAAGTTGTAAGACTATACGCTCCAACAACCAAGATAGAAAAGTTGATACAAGGAGTAATTCATTGGGGACATCAGAGGCTTTGATTTGGTCTTTTTTTTTTTTTCTTAATGTTTACCATTATTTTATTATTTTTAAGTTCAATATACAAATATCCCTGTATACAATTAACAATTAGAGAACTAAAGTTAACATGACAACACAAAATATGAAATACAAAGAAATAATTCTTCAGAAATATATAATATTTCTACATGGAAAACTTTAAGTTATTATTGAAAATATGGAAAGACACATGCCTGTATATATTGCAAAATTGTTATTAATGATTTTTTTAATTGTTTAGGTATTCCTTCTGTTATAACTTGAGTTATTGTCTTTCTAGGGATATCAGTATACCATATAGAAAATTCAGTTTACTCTGGGGGTTCAGAAGGATTGTAGCAAATAGTTGGCATACTGGGGGACACACATATTTGATATTGGGTGTTATTACATATGTAAGTACCTTTAGGTTTCCCTATAAATGCATAATAAGAGTAAACTAATAACACAATTTTGACAGTTTGTCTAGTTTGGGTTACTTTTTGGATACATTTTTCACAACCCTCATCATGTCTTACACATAAGATTAAAGAAGGAAAGTGAAAAAGTCTAAAGCAAAGAATCAGTAATCAGTCCCACACTGCTGCTGCTTATCCTCAGGCTTCTGCCATATGTAAACCAGTCAGCTCCTGGCATGTGACTGGGGTAGGGCTGTAGTGTTTTTTTTTTCAGGGTAAAAAGGTGGGGATGCTCTGGGTATCATTGGACCATATACACCCCATCGCTGGTTGGTTTCACACATGAGTGATGTATCCAGGCAGGGATGCCATTCACCTTCACTGCTGTTGGTGTGGACAGGATCACCAAGTAGGGGCCTTTTCACCATGGCTTCAGTGGGCTCAGGCTCTAATCTTTAATCCACACCTGGTTACCTGGAGAGTGGGGATGGACTGAGAGTGATAAACTAACAGGATATCTATCATTCACCCATTCTGAAATCTTTTTGTTGTTGTTGTTTTCCCCAGTGACATTAGTTGGTTAGTAAGTTAGTACATTTTGCTTCTTCCAGTTCTGTCAGGGTCCCTGGTAAATTTCTTAAAATGGGAGGGGTCCTGTGATACAGTATATTATAGGGTGAGTAACCTATTTTTTTTTTTTTTTTTTTTTTTTTTGAACCAGGTTACATTGATTGCATGATGTGGTCATGTTAAAAGTTGGTTTGAGCCACGTGCAGTGGCTCACATCTGTAATCCCAGCACTTCAGGAGGCCAAAGCAGGAGGATTGCTTGATGCTGTGAATTACATAGTGAAACCCCTTCTCTACCAAAAATGAATCAATAAATGAACCTACTTGGGAGGCTGATGCAGGGGGATTGCTTGGGCCCAGGAGTTCAGGGTTGCAGTGATTGCGATGATTGCCCCACTGCACTCCAACTTTGGTAAAAGCAGGACACTTTCTCTAAACATTAGATAGATAGCTTAATATGTTTCAGAGATGTTATATGTTAAGTGAGCAACAGAACAGATATGTCTGGAAATCTGGGGAGTGGTTCAGGAGGAAGACTTTTTTTTGAGATAGAGTCTTACTCTTTCACTCACTCATGAGTGAAATTGGCGTCATCATAGCTCACAGCATCCTCAAACTCTTGGGCTCAAGTGATCCTCTTGTCTCAGCCTTGTGAGTAGCTGGGACTGCAAAATGCCACCAGGTGCCTTCCACAACACCTGGCTATATTTTTAGAGGCAGAGTGTTACTCTTGCTCAGGCTGGTATTGAACTCAAGCTGTCCACCCTCCTCAGCCTCCCAGAGTCCTAGGATTACAGCAGTGAACCACCACATCTGGCCTCAGGATAGAGACATTTTAAATATAGTTGTGTGGGGTGGCACCTGTGTTTCAAAAGAATAGGGTGCCAGCCCCGTGTGTTGGAGGTGGCGGGTTCAAACTCAGCCCCGGCCAAAAACTACAACAACAACAACAAACAAACAAACAAACAAACAAAAAAAAAAAAAAAAAAAAAAAAAATATATATATATATATATATATATATATATTTGTGTGTGTGTGTGTGTGTATCAAGGTGAGTAAGCTGTGAATCACATTTAGCAGGGTTAATCTTTAGGTTATGGTGGTACAGCTATTGGGGCCAGGAAATAGAGTGATTACTGGCTGAGGATTAGACCTCTTGGTTGGTTACCTGGGTGATGGTATTGGGTTTTACAAACACAACTAAGGGAGGTTAAAGGCCATGGATTATTGGACAGGATAGTTTGACAGGTGGCATAAGCTCTCAAGGGAGAAGTAGATGTGAGATGGATACAGAGGTCTAAGTTGAGACAGAATGGTGCTCAGGTAAGACCTGGTACTTATTCACCATTCTATGGAATCGTGAGGATTTTGTGATGAATTTGATGGCTTCAATGTTTCATTCAGCCTGAAGGATGCCAAAGGCAAAGAGAGTCACTCGGCCTACAGTGGCTGACCAGTGGAGCTGGGCTTTTAGTGGGGTTAGGTGGACAGAGGAAGATTGTGACCAATGATGGGTCAGCAAATGTAGCACAGAAATAGAATAGAGCCATGGGTTTCTGAGGTGCACGTATAATTTTGTGTGTCTTGGCTCAGCGCCTATGGCTTAAGCGGCTAAGGCACCAGCCACATACACCTGAGCTGGCGGGTTCGAATCCAGCACGGGTCTGCCAAACAACAATGACGGCTGCAACCAAAATATAGCCACGTGTTGTGGCGGGCGCCTGTAGTCCCAGCTACTTGGGAGGCTGAGGCAAGAGAATCGCTGAAGCCCAGGAGTTGAAGTTGCTGTGAGCTATGATGCCACGGCACTCTACCCAGGGTGACAGCTTGAGGCTCTGTCTCCAAAAAAAAAAAAAAAAATGTTTGTGTGTCTTATGTCTGAGCCAAAGAATAGATCCAGGCAGGGAGCATTCATAGGATTTGGGGCTGTCACCACTAAGGGAGCCATGGGAGGTCTAGGGTAGTATTAGACTCTCTTTGAATTTGTCAGGCACACTCTAGATGCTAATGCTACATTATGGTATAAGGTCTGAAATTAAGACCCAATATTATATATTGCTTCAACATCTGGTGAGATCAGGATGACATCAAATGGTCTGAGTGCAAGTTTCCCTTATTACTCTTCTCCGAAATAATCCTTTTTAATCAAAGGGACCAGGCATAATTTCTAGTTATTACTATCCAAATTTTGGCTCCCTGCCAGCCAATAGAGTTATCTGGACAAAATCAATTGGGGGATCTAGGAGGAACCTGACCCTTTTTGTCTTACAAAGCTTACCTTTCACAGCCTTGGCTGTTCACTTTTTTCTAGACTGTATCTCCATATGGCTCTGTGTTATATGTATTGTTCTCCTCTACCAGGCTCTCTGTGTATATGATTAATACACTGCTATCTATTTTATCTTTCTAGTGTCAGGTGTTTTGCATTTGAGTTTGATATTCCCACTCATAACCCTAAGGTGGGAATCCCACCCTCATCAATGGGATGAAGAGGAGGTGATTAAGACAAAGTTATATGTTGGGAGGCCAGGGAGATACTTATGGAATAAGGCAATGAAGTGGTGGTGGCCAGGGGTTTGGGGCTATGGTATCTGAAGATAGGAGGAATGTGTATTTTTTTTTTTTTGAGACAGTCTCAAGCTGTCACCCTGGGTAGAGTGCCATGGCATCACAGCTCACAGCAACCTCAAACTCTTGGGCATAAGCAATTCTCTTGCCTCAGCCTCCCAAGTACTGCTGGGACTACAGGCACCCACCACAATGCCTGGCTAAGTTTTGGTTTTAGTTGTCATTGTTGTTTGGCAGGCCCGGGTGGGATACAAACCCGCCAGCTCCAGTATATGTGGCCAGCGCCCTACCCAGTGAGCTACAGGCGCTGCCAGGAATGTATATGCTAAAGAATGATATGTACTTGGAAAAGCAGTACTCCTGTTGGCCCCAGGGCTCTGGCATTGAAACTTACTTGGCCATGGGCATTTTAGGAGGATTGCCTGATGAGAGTGGGTGAATCATTCTCTGCCAGGCCCCCAGCTATGATATCTATTTGTCCACATCCCTGTTGTTGCTTCATGATTAATGAGCCCTTGAGGGGATAGTGCCACAGTAGCACTGGGGATGATTTCTCCTTTCAGTTGAGGAGTTTGGAAAGAGGATGGGCATAGTGTAAGTGTGTTGGGGAAAAGTAATGTGGGTCCTCAGCAGAGGGGCTGTTCGTGGTTTCATCTGTCTCCATCCTGGCAGGGCACTGTGACCTTTCAAGATGTGGCTGTGTACTTCTCCTGGGAGGAATGGAGTCTCCTTGATGAGGCTCAGAGATGCCTGTACCGTGATGTGATGCTGGAGAATTTGGCTCTTATAACCTCCCTGGGTAAGGTTCTCAAGCTCATCTCTGTGCAGTATGTGGCTTTCCCCTTTTCCCCAGAGGTAGGTCTGTCCTTATGACAGAATCTGCTTCCTGCTCAGTTCCCTGGGTAGGGTCTATACTTGGTAGGGCTATGGTGAACATGCACCCTGGTTCTCCTTGAGCAGCCCCACCTGTTTGTTAGCAGCCTCGCAGGGAAGGATTCAAGGTCAGGAGTCTTGCAGTCACCCGAATGCATCCCACTTTGCTTGTTCTCTCCATGACTGGGTGACTTCATTGAGATCCCAAACTCCTGTGCTCCCATAGGTTCCATTTCTTCCCTATAGCTTGCATTCCTTATGCTTGCCTGTGCCAGGGATCACTGTCACTGATATAGTCACTACTTATATGGACCACAGACTCTTATAAGACATTCCTCTGAAGTGTCTTTGTAATATTTGCATGTATATATTTTTTTCCTGCGTGCTTAGTTTATTTTTTTGTAGGATAGTGCTGGCTGCTCTTTCTGCTGTCCTTTCTTTCTTTAGTCCTTATACTACATTACTCTGGTGCCATGTATTTATTTATCTTGAGAGAGAAGTAGTGGAGAACCCTCAGTTATTCACAGCGAAGCTATGAATCTAGGCATAGCAAGATGAACTCGGATGGAACCTGGCTCTGAAGACTGGCACTTGGGTAAAGGCACAATGTGAGGGCTGGGTTTTAAAACCTAGTCTGTTTTATGAGCATTTTAGTTGTAATGCCCTTTGGCTGCAGCTCATTCCTGATTTTCTGTCACAGCTCTTGACACTCTGCTGACTTTTCACCTCTACTACTTTATTTATTTATTTTTGAGTCAGAGTTTCATTATGTTGCCCTGGGTAGAGTGCCATGGCAGCACAGCTCACAACCTCAAACTCATGGGCTTAAGCAGTTCTCTTGGCCTCAGCCTCCCAAGTAGCTGGGACGACAGGTGTCCGCCACAGTGCCCGCCTTTTTTTGCTGTTGTTGCATTTGTCATTGTTGTTTAGCAGGCCTGGGCCAGGCTTGAACTGGACAGCTTCGGTGTATGTGGCCAGCACTCTACTCACTGAGCTACGGGTGCTGAGTGAGTACTTTTTTTTTTTTTAGAGACCGAGTCTCACTTTGTCACCTCAGTAGAGTGCTGTGGCGTCACAGCTCACAGCAACTTCCAGGTCTTGGGCTTAGGCGATTCTCTTGCCTCAGCCTTCTGACTAGCTGGGAATACAGGCACCCACCACAATGCCCAGCTATTTTTTTTTTTTTTTTTAATTGCAGTTTGGCTGGGGCTGGGTTTGAACCTGCCACCCTCAGTATATGGGGCCAGCGCCCTACTCACCAAGCCACAGGTGCCACTCCCAAGCCAGTACTTGTTACTTTTAGTTTTACATCCAGCCTGGGGCTAATCTTCACCATCTGTGGACTTCATGTCTTCTCTGTTTTTTTCACTGCTTCATCTATAGGGTCCTCTAACATTGGCCTTCACATACTATGTCATGAGATATGTATTTCTTCTTCTTCTTTTTTTTTTTTTTTTGTAGAGACAGAGTCTCACTTTATCGCCCTTGGTAGAGTGCTGTGGCATCACACAGGTCACAGTAACCTCCTACTCCTGGGCTTAGGCTATTCTCTTGCCTCAACTTGCCGAGTACCTGGGACTACAGGACCACAATGCCTGGCTTTTTTTGTTGTTGTTGTTGTTACAGTTTGGCCAGAGCCGGATTTGAACCCGCCACCCTCGGTATATGGGCCCAGTGCCCTACTCACTGAGCCACAGGTGCCACCCTAAATATGTATTTATTCTTCAAGTAGTTTTTGAAGGCCAACTCCTCTTTTGCAGTCGTATTTTCTTGGGTCTGTATACATGTTCTACCCAGCACTGATGTCACCAGCAGATAAAGTTCTGCTGAAGTTGTTTGTTCTAGAGCCTGCTTCTCCTCTCTGTCACACAGCTCATGGCATTACCTCATGAGCTTTCCCCAATTCTGTGATCTTTATGGCCTTAGTATTGCCAAACAGCTTCAACCTCAACCTACCTCCCTTGTAATGCAGACGATCCCATGGACTTTTCATGAATTTCTCATACATGTAGACACACTTATCTAGGGACCCCCCTCCCCCCACCAAAGTCAGTGTGTACTTCGTCAGCATTTCTTGCTTTTAAATTGTTAGCATGGAGTGGTGAGGAGGAGGTACCTTCTGAACAGAACATTTCTTTTGGAGTGTCCCAACTCAGGACACTTTTAAGACAGGTCTGTTTCCCCAGTAGGCCCACTCCTGGAGATGTGTGACTTGGTCTTGAGAGACATTTTGCACTTGGCTGAGCCCCAGAGAAAACATTGAGGGCAAAAACTGTGGGTAGGGGGCATATGGGGAAACATTTGTATCTCATTGCAGATGTTTGTCAGCACCAGAAGCAGCACTTTGGAGAGAAATACTTCAGAAGCATTGTGGGCAGAACATTGTTTGTGAAGAGCTACAAATTTCATGTGTTAGGGGAGACCTTTACCTGCAGAGAAGTTGGGAAGGACTTCCTGGCCAAGTTGGGATTTGTTCATCAACAGGCCACTCACACTGGGGAGCAGTCAAATAGCATAAGCAATTATGGGGCTGTCAGTCACAGTGAAAAAACTCATTACAACTGTAAAGAATACATAAAACCAACCGACCAAAAACACACACTTGTTCAGCAGCAGAGAGCCCTCACTACAGAAAGATGTTACATGTGCAGTGAATGTGGGAAATCCTTTAGCAAAAGCTACAGCCTCAATGACCATTGGAGAGTTCACAGTGGAGAAAAGCCTTACGAATGTCGGGAATGCGGGAAATCCTTTAGGCAAAGCTCTAGCCTTATTCAGCATCGGAGAGTTCACACTGGAGTACGACCTCATGAATGTGATGAATGTGGAAAATTATTTAGCAACAAGTCCAACCTCATTAAACATTGGAGAGTTCACACTGGAGAAAGGCCATATGAGTGCAGTGAATGTGGGAAGTCCTTTAGTGACACCTCTGCACTGCGTCAACACCAGAGTGTTCACACTGGAGAGAGGCCTTATGAGTGCAGTGTATGTGGGAAATTTTTTACATATCATTCCAGTCTTATAAAGCACCAGAAAGTTCATAGTGGATCAAGACCTTATAAGTGTAGTGAATGTGGGAAGTCATTTAGCCAAAACTCTAGCCTCATTGAACACCGTAGAGTTCATACTGGAGAAAGACCTTATAAATGCAGTGAATGTGGGAAATCCTTTAGCCAAAGCTCTGCGCTCCTTCAACATCGGAGAGTTCACACCGGAGAAAGACCCTATGAGTGTGGTGAATGTGGGAAATTTTTTACCTACAGCTCCAGTCTCCAGAAACACCAGAGAGTTCACACTGGTTCAAGGCCTTATGAATGCAGTGAATGTGGTAAATCCTTTACTCAGAACTCCAGCCTCATTAAACATAGGGGAGTACACACTGGGGAAAGACCTTACGAGTGCACTGAATGTGGGAAATCTTTTAGCCATAACTCTAGCCTTATTAAACATCGAAAAATTCATAGTCGATAAAGGCCTTGTGAGTGGCAAAATTATGTGGAAAATTTGTTTCTCTAAGATTACCTTAGAGAAAATCTTATGAGGTGAATGTGAGAAAGCATTCACCCAAAGGAATTACCTTATTAGGTACCACAAAGATCACATGGGAAGAACACCTCTGATATGCATGGATGTTCTATTTCTTTGTTCATTATAACAACTGTGAAGGAAATAACTTATATGAGGGTGCCATCTGCCTGAATTGAACTTCAAACATACACTTAAATTCCAGGTATGTGGGAGTTGCACTGTAATCGTTAACCAGTAACAATTCCAATACCCACCTAATTCCAAGGATGATATTTGGGTAGATGTCACTGTGATCGTCATTGTAAATTGAAGGAACTGAGTTTCAGAAAGGCCAGATAAGCACGTCACTTAGTTAAGAGAGTGTGACCCCCAGGCTTTGTGAATGACTATAATAAGCACAGAATGAAGGTTGCCAGCACACTAACAATTACATTGTTCTTGCCAGATTGATGTCATTCCTGGTTCTGTAGTGGGAGCCATTTTTCCTCTGTCAGTTGGCAGGTGCTTACTGTATGCACTTGAATTCACCCAGGTCAGTGTATGCATATAAGTGAACCTTGGTGTTCTTCCACTCATGGGAAGAATTTTTGTTTTTTTCAATTTTGGCTGGGGCCAGGTTTGAACCCGCCACCCCCAGTATATGGGGCTGGCACCCTACTCCTTGAGCCACAGGCATGGCCCTCATGGGAAGAATTTGAAGGTAACTTGAGCATTTGTTCCTTTTCTCATTTTTTTTTCTCTGTGATGAGTTAGGGCATGGCACTGATCCAGTTTGGCTCAGAAGACACTGCTGGTGACTTTGTTAGTCTCAGATGACTATTTTGATGGAATTTTCCAGCCTCCAGATCAACTGTGGGAACCACCTGCCTGTCATTGCCCTGGTTTGTATGATAAGGACTTATAGTTTAAGCCACCATAAATAGCCACATTGGGGGTTCAAAACAATTGGCTTCTGCTAACATGAAGGGTTGAACAGTTTTGTTGGGAACCCAACTTTGTCTGCATCATGGAGGGCAATATGATGGCAGATTATAACTCTTTCCAATTTGGGCCTAGTTTGCATTGATGTCCAAGACTTGCAAGGTAAACCTGCAGGATGCCATGGCATACTATGGATTCATAGATAAAAGGTAGTTGTGACAACGTGGTGCTTCTGAGAGCAATACAAAATTACTCTGTTCACAAGGAATCTTTACTGAGCATTCGCAAGGGAAATCTGTTTCCCAGGTCCTACACATCATCTATATGCCTTGACATCCTGAGTTTCATCTTGGATGCTTGTAAAATATTAGTGGGAATTATAATTATTACAGAAATACTGGTTTGATAGGAGTGGAAGGGTCTGCAGTAAACTGATTGTGTGTGCCTGTCTTACAGGGGTGTCCATGATGTTCCAGTCCTTGTGGTTATGAAGGAGGGGCAGGTGCAGAAATTCTCAGAACCTTCAGAACTGTGTATCTTGTGTAGTTCAAGTCATTGTCAGAGAAAATAATCCAAAGGTTTTATGGATTCCTGTAACCTCTGGGCTTTTCACCTCAAAGGCATTGCTGTGCAGGCAGAAAAACGACATAGAGAAGGCAGATCTTAAAACATCAATATGGCCTTTGTGATTCTGTCACCACTCCTTTTGAATTGGGAAGAAACAGCCTTCACTGTTCTCCTATATTTGCTACCACTGAGGCAAGGTGTTCATACCAAGGCACGAAGAGAGAGATGGTAGAATCATCAAAGGACTGTCGAACTTATTTTCCAAAAACAGTAGGAAATTCAGATCTATTTCAAAACATATTTAGAAATCTTTGAGAAAGTGTAAATGGTTTATATTTAAACTTTATAATATAAGGTTTGACATTTATATCAACTCATCTTCACAGTCATGAACCTATCCAATATCTCTGTAGTTAACCTCATACCCTTTAATAATTCTCCCCCTCTAAGCAAACATTGATTTACTCTCCATTACAATATATTAGTTTTTATTTTCTAGAATTCTACAAGATTGAAATCTTTACTTTTTTTCCCTTGGACATACTCATGTAGTGTATTTATTTTGAGATTCATCAATGGTCCTTATGTGAGTAGTTCTTTTTCTTCTTTTTTTAAGAGACAGTCTCACTTTGTCACCCTTAGTAGAATGCTGTGGCGTCACAGCTCACGGCAACCTCCAACTCTTGGACTTAGGCAATTCTCTTGCCTCAGCCTCCCAAGTAGCTGGGACTACAGGCACCCACCACAACAGCTGGCTAATTTTTTGTTGCAGTTTGGACAGGGACGGGTTTGATCCCGCCACCTCCGGTTTATGGGCCTGGTGCTATTCCTTTGAGCCACAGATGCTGCCCAGTAGTTTCTTTTTATATTGATTAGAATTTTAGTTTTTTGTGGACCACAATTTGTTTTTTCATTCAACTTTTTTTTTTTTTTTTTTTTTTTTTGAGACAGTCTCACTGTGTCGCCCCTTATAGAGTGCTGTAGCATCATAGCTCACAGCAACCTCCAACTCTTTGGCTTAAGCGATTCTCTTGCCTCAGGCTCCCAAGCAGCTGGGACTACAGGCGCCCAGCTATTTTTTGGTTGCAGTTGCCATGGTTTTAGCAGGCCTGGCCTGGGCTTGAACCTGTCAGCCTCAGTGTATGTGGCCTTCACCCTACTCACTGAGCACAGACTCATTCATCTGTTTGTGGATATTTTGAGTTATTTACTGGTATAAAGTTATTTCAAGTAAAACTGCTACAATTTTTCACATGGATATGTTTCATTTCTCTTGCATTAATACCTCAGGGTGCAATGTCTGAATCACAGGTTAGATTGAATAGACTGAATAACTTTAAGAAATGTCACACTTTGACTAAAATGGCTGTCCTATTGGATTCTTACGAATCCTGTATTATAGTTCCAATTCTTCCTATCTTTGCTAACACATTAGGGTTTTTTTTTGTTTGTTTTTTGTTTTTTTTAGACAGAGTCTGCTGTTACCCAGGCTAGATTAGTAAAGATGGGGGTCTTGCCCTCGGTTGGGCTGGTCTTGGACTCCTATGCTCAGCAGTCCTCCTGCCTCAGCCTCCCAGAGTGCTAGGATTACAGGTGTGAGCCACTGAGCCTAGCCAAATGGATATGGTTAGTTTTGAAATTTTGACTTCTTTAATAGATGTGTAGCCATATCTCACTGGTGTATTTCCCTGATGTTTCATTATGTAGAGCATCTTCATTTGTTTTTTTGTCACCTGTATATCTTCCTTGGTAAAATCTGTTCATATCTTTTACATATGTTAACAAATGAATTTTGATTTCTTTTTTCATTAACAAGTAAGTAAATAATGAAACAACAAAGATTTATGTTGGAATTTCATTCTTTAGTGATGTGACTTATTTTTCTGTAAGGAATAATTGTTTTTAAATACCACAGTGGTTTTCTTTTCTTTTTTTTTTGGTGCTATAGCCAATATTTTGACCACATTGACCATATATTTTTAAGTTTAATCTGTATTATTATCATCCTCCATCACTTCCAAATTCTAGATAAGCCAACAATACAATAACTCAAGTTGTGGTCTGTATTTTTTTCCATATCCCAGTGGTATATAAATGTTCTCACCATGAATGTCAAATTGCCAACATGATGTCACTGAACATGAAATGGGGAAGAGTCTACAGTAGCATACCAATATATTGTTTCCACCATACTGATACAGTAGCCACAAATAACCTTAAGAATATATAAAATATATATTGTTATTGGAAGAACATTTAAAACTGACAGTTCTAGAGCGTGTTCTCTACAGATGTGTATATGGTTTCTTCACCAAACCTGTATTTGCTCCTTTTTATGTATTCCATTTAAATTCTTTTTTTTTTTTTTTTGGGGGGGGGGCGGCACCTGTGGCTCAAAGGAGTAGGGTGCCAGCCCCATATGCCAGAGGTGGCAGGTTCAATCCCAGCCCTGGCCCAAAACTGCCAAAAATAAATTCTTTTTACCACTCTCGGTAGAGTGCTGTGACGTCACAGGACTCAGCAGCAACCGCCAGCTCTTGGGCTTCCGCGATTCTCCTGCCTCAGCGTCCCGAGCAGCTGGGCATTTAAATTCTTTACCATCTTACATGTCCCTTTTCTCCCCTTCCACAAACTTCACTCACCGAACATAGTGGGGTTTACCGTAGGTGCTATATAGCACCTTAAGAGTCCCCTTTACTCTGGGAGGCCGAGGCGGGTGGATCACTTGAGCTCACAGGTTGGAGACCAGCCTGAGCCAGAGCAAGACCTTGTCTCCAAAAATAGCCTGGCGTGTGGTGTGGGCCTGTAGTTCCAGCTACTTGGGAGGCTGAGGCAAGAGAATCACTTAAGCCCAAGGTTTTGAGGTTGCTGTGAGTTGTGATGCCATGGCACTACCCAGGGCGACAGAGTGAGTCTAAAAAAAAACCTTAGTTGAGGGTCTACTGTGGGAAAGATAAACAAGACTCCATACCATTCAAGAGTTCAAAGGTGTATGTGGTATGTCTCTGTTTCAAATAACGAATTATCACATATAGCACAGTAAGTATATTCTTCCAAGTTCCTTTCTAGCTCAGGGTCTTTATATTTGTGTATGTACAAAGTTCCTTCTCATAAGGAAAGAGTTTGGAGTTGTAGTCCCCAAGACCCCATCGGAATGTGGCCTGTTGGAAGCCATCTGAGGAGTCCCCCCCACCCCCCATCTGTAGAAACATTCTTACCTGAAACTTAGAAACAGGAGCGCACAGCAGGTGGGAAAGCAGCTTCATCTGTATTTTTTATAGACAGAGTCTCACATTATCGCCCTCGGCAGACTGCTGTGCCATCACAGCTCACAGCAACTTCAAGGAACCTGTCTTAGCTTCCCGAGTAGCTAGGACTACAGGTGCCCCCCACAACACCCGGCTATTTTTTTTGTTGCAGTGTGGCCGGGCCGGGTTTGAACCCGCCACCCTCTGCATATGGGGATGGTGCCTTAATCAGTGAGCCACAGGCGTCGCCCCCAGCTTCATCTGTATTTACGGTCTCCCCACGTCCACCCGTCCCTCAGCACCGCCTAAACCCCGTTCCTAGGACCTCCCCATCCCCGTTCCGGTCCACGGAAAAATTGTCTGACACTGGACCCTGTTGTCAAAAAGCTTGGGAGATCATCACAGACCAAGTATCACAAGCCAGGCAGCTTAGAAATTTGGACTTATTTTGGAGTCTCAAAAGCTGTTGCCCTGAATACCGTGGGCAACCTCCAACTATTGGGCTTAAGCGATTCTGTTGCCTCAGTCTCCCAAGTAGCTGGGATTACCGGTGCCCGCCACAACGCCTGGCTATTTTTGTTATTGCAGTTCTTTTAGCTGGCCCGGGCCACGTTCGAATCCGCCAGCCTCAGTGTACATGGCCGGCGCCCCACCCACAGAGTTACGGGCACCGCCTGAAATTTGGACTTCTATTTCTTCAGTGACTGAAAATTCACGTGTGAGAACAATGTAAACAGTGCTCATTTACACTGTTATCTAAACAGAAGTGAAGCTTCTGCTCTGACAGCTTCAAACTTTTGTACACACAGGACAGATGGGGAAGGAAGTTGCTTCCCGAATTGCCAGCGTGATGCCGAAATATTTTTTCATCAAACTGCAATTTCCTCTTGTACTCGCCGATGAAGGGCTGTTTTTAATCAATCAACTCCTGCTGGATTTCCTCCAGCTGAGCCAAAGCCTCTGTCGTGTCTTCCAGACTGCAAGCTTTCCACTCTTCCATTGCCTCTTGCGCTAGAAAGGGGTTCAGAGCTTACCTTGGCATATTGCCTCCAGCCTGATGGTACTTGTTTAGTAGGCGTCTGGCCGGACTTTTTCTCACTCCCTCCAGGCGTCCTTGTCTGAAAGCCTCTTTCCAAGGCGGTTAGCCCACCAGTTTGTACTGGAAACGGCACCCGGACCCGTCTGCCCTGCCATCTCCACCTCCGGAGCAGCCAATAAAAGCTCCGCCCCCACCCCCCCAGGGGCGCGCATAGAACTCTGGGAGCCGTAGTTGGTTCTGGGAACTGTGGTCTTAGTGATCCGCCCTCAGAGACAGCGTCGCACAACCAAAGGATGGGCGGCTGCAGTGGTGACGTTTGTGAGGCCAACTTAACCTACACTGAGTTAGATCAGTCTTGAGGGAATCTGGGTGCGTGGAGGTATCCAGCAGGCAGTTAGATACGCAGGTGTGACTCCCCGGCTACTGTGCGTCCAGCAGCACCAAAGCTTTCTCTCCGCAGGTTCCGCGTGGCTGACTTCTCGGCCCACCCCGCTGGAGTGGACATTAGCATCCTCCGCTGACGAGCTGGCCTCGCAGTCCTCCCCCTCACAGGGAAATGAGGCGAGCAGCCGGACCTCGGGTGGCGGTGGGCTTTGCACCCAGTTTCCAAGCCACGTCGTGTCCTTGCGGCTCCGGGAGGGACTGAAAAACTAGAGCTCAGGCAAGGCTGAAAAACCAGCTTCATCGTTATCTTCGCCCCTGCTGCGGAGAAATTTGATCTTCAGCCTCGGCGGAGAGCTCTTCCTGTAGGACTGAGAAGGCAGCTCCTTATCAGCCATTCGCCTTCTGGGCCTCAGCGAAGAGCTCCGCCTCTGTCCCAGTAGCATGTATTGCCAGGCTGATGTCGGAAGTGACCCTCAGCCAGCATCTGAGCTACTTTTGTTCCACCCTCCCCCGCTTCAAATCTTAGCTGTTTTTCGTGTCTGGTAGGTGTGCTAATCCCAAAGTTAGTAATTAATAAAATGGCAAAAAGTTCCTCTCTGTCAATAATTACTTTAAACGTAAATAGATTACATGTCCTATTTTTTTTAAGATATATTAATATATATTCCTTTTTTTTAATATATATTAATATATATTCCTTTTAAGGAAAGAATAACCAGCAGATAGCACTTTTGGAGGCCAAGGTAAGATAGGAAGATCAACTGAGGCCTGGAGTTAAAGACCAACATAGTATGAATCCATTTCTAAAGAAAAAAAAAAAACAACTAAGAAGTTAGTAGGGCATGGTGAGGAGCTTGTAGTCCCACTACTCAGGAAGGTGAAACAAGGAGGATCACTTCAGGCTAGGAGTATGAGACTGAGTGCACTTATGATTATGCTACTGCACTCTAGCCTCTCCCACCTGGGGAGTCACAATTGACAAACCATTCCTGAAACTGGCTGAATTTGGACAAACCCCTGCTATAAAGCCTATCAACATCCTGTTCTCTGGCCCAAGCCAAACCACTGGTCACACTCATGCATTTCCAGGTTGTGCTCAGATGTACACCTGTTAGTGTAAGTAGGAAAGTAAGACATAAGCAGGGAAAATACAGATGCTGAGTAAGAAAACATAGTGTAACAATAACAAGTGTCACAAGAAACATTAACAAACAACATGTGACAACAGTTTTCCCTCAACCCTCAGTGGGCTTTGGGGGTAAAAAACTCACCCATCCCATGGCAGGAAGGAAACAACATCCCCATTGGTCAAGAAAAAAAGGTAAGGAACAATATTACAAAGGAGGAAAGGCCAGACAGGAGAAAAAGGGATGACAGAAACCCTGGGGCAGGGCCACAATTTGCTCCAGTGATCCACTATGATGTATGTTCAATCTTGACCCTCAAAAATGCACTTTTGCTTCAATGAACTCTCTGCTTGCAAACATTCTTTGTCACTCATTTTCATTCTTCAATCATAAGAACCAAGATGTTCACATCAACAGCTGGTAACATGCCCAGTTCCCTGATCTCTCATCAGCACATCAACAACTGTGTAGAGATAGAGATGGGAGTGGTGCTATACCAAACTGTACCTGTGTCATCACATTTGGTCCATGAGGACAGTGTGCTTGTGTGCGTGGCCCAAATACCAGACTTTTTACCATCTGTCCCGTAAGTCTCTGATGGCTGTTGTGTCCCAGTACCTTTATCCTGTCACACAGGTTTCTGGTGTTTTGCACATGCTGTGTAAGTATGTATGTTTTATGCTTGTCACAAATCTTTCCTGTTGTGGATCATGTGTGAAGACTAAAGCAACTTCCTCTCGGATGCTAATCTGCAATGCTGACTTCTAGTTAACCCATGTTCCCAGAAATTTCTTCCTTACCACAAACGTGCCCTCAGATCAAGATTCACTTTTCTCTTTTCTCTTGTGTGGGTGTGTATTCGTTCATCTACTGGCTTCACATTAGTATTAAGTACACTGAATCCTTCCTTTCTTCCTTTTTTTTTTTGTGAGATAAGAGTCTCACTCTGTCACCCTGAGTAGAATGCCTGGGCATCATCATACCTCACAGCAACCTCAAACTCTTGGACCCAAGTGATCCTTTTGCCTCAGCCTCCCAAATAGCTGCGACTACAGGCACCTGCTACAATGCTGAGCTATTTTATACAAGAAAGGGTCTCACTCTTGCTAAGGCTGTCTTGCACCCCTGAGCTCAAGCAATCCACCCACCTTGGCCTCCTAGAGTGGTAGGATCACAGGCATAAGCCAACACATCTGGTCTGGAAATTTTTTTTTTATCAGACAAAGTTTTACTATGCCACCCTCGGTACAGTCCGTGGCATCACAGCTCACAGCAACCTCAAACTCTTGGGTGTAGGCGATTCTCCTGCCTCAGTCTCCTGAGTAGCTGGGACTATAGGCGGCTGCCACAATGCCCAGCTATTTTGGGGTTGCAGTTGTCATAGTTGATTTGAGTAGGCCCAGGCCAGGCTCAAATCCGCCAGCTTCCGTGTATGTGGCTGGCGCTCCAGTCACTGAGTATGGGGCACCAAGCCAGGAAATTCTTAAAATAAGCATTCATTGAATCCAAGTACAGTAGAACTTCCATAGTTAATTAGCCTCCTTACCCTGACCCTTCCTTAAGTTGACCTAATTTTCATAGAACATACAAGTACCACATGTACACATCAGTACAGCAGACTTAGTTCCTTATGTTCACCACCTCCATATACTGACCAGTTTGTTACAGTCCCTTGGGTGGTCAACTTACAAAGGTTCTACTATATTAAGTGCAGCTTTATTCGTTATATTACAAAATCCATAAATAACACAAATGTCCCTGAACATATGGATAAATGAATAGTTAGCTAACACACAGAACAGAATGCTACTCTGCAATAAAAAGAATTACTCAAAAAAGTATCATTCTTGAATCTCAAAATAATTATACAGCATAAAGGACACCAGTTTTTTTTGTTTGTTTGTTTTTTTAGAGATAGAGTTTCACTTTATCACCCTCGGTAGAGTACCATGGCATCCCAGCTCACAGCAACCTCTAACTCCTGGGCTTAGGTGATTCTCTTGCCTCAGCCTTCTGAGTAGGTGCCTGCCACAACACCTGCCTATTTATTTTGTTACAATTTGGCTGGGGCTGGGTTCGAACTGCCACCCTGGGTATGTGGGGCCAGTGCCCTACCCACTGTGCCACAGGTACTGTGCAGGACACCAATTTTTTAAAAAAGTATACACAGGGCAGCGCCTGTGGCTCAAAGGAGTATGGCGCTGGCCCCATATGCCAGAGGTGGCAGGTTCAAATCCAGCACTGGCCAAAAACTGCAAAGAAAAAAAAACTATATATAATCAGTTAAAACTCTAGAAAATGGGGCGGTGCCTGTGGCTCAGTGGGTAGGCTTGCAAACCCCATATGCCGAGGGTGACAGGTTCAAACCCAGCTCTGGCCAAACTGCAATTAAAAAAAAAAAAACCCTCTAGAAAATGCAAACAAATTTACATTGTAAAAGAAATCAATGATACCTGAAGAACTAGGGAAGGCAGGGGCAGAGATTATGAAAGGGTCCAAGGTGGCTCGGCACCTGTGGTTCAAGCGGCTAAGGCGCCAGCCACATACACCTGAGTTGGCAGGTTTGAACCCAGCCTGGGCCCACCAAACAATAATGATGGCTGCAACCAAAAAATAGCCGGGCATTGTGGCAGGCGCCTGTAATCCCAGCTACTTGTGGGGTGGAGGCAGGAGAATTGCTTGAGCCCTGGAATTGGAAGTTGCTGTGAGCTATGATGCCACAGCACTCCACCCAGCGGGAAAGCTTGAGGCTCTGTCTCAAAAAAAAAAAAAAAAAGGTCCAAGGTAAATACATATATGGATGACAGATTACGTTTGTTCAGTTTCATGATTAGGAATATGGATTCATGGCTTCATAAAATTGTACCCTTTTGGGCAGGGCACAGTGGCTCATGTCTGTAATTCTAGCACTCTAGGACACCAGGCAGGTGGAGTTCCAGACTAGTCTTAGCAAGAGCAAGACCTCATCTCTAAAAATACCTGGGCATTGTGATGGGCACCTATAGTCCCAGCTACTTGGGATGCTGAGGGAAGAGAATCGCTTGAGCCAGAGAGTTTGAGATTGCTGTGAACTATGACACCAAAGCACTCTACCAAGGTGAGACTCAAGAAAAAAAAAATTGTACCCTTTGGATAAGTACACTCAGTTGTATATCAATTACATAAATTATATCTTTCATAAAGCTTTAAAAAGTGGTTCAAAATTAAGAGCCTAGGCCTGGCACAGAGGCTCAGCCTATAATCCTAGCACTATAGAAGGCTGAAGCAGGTGGATTGCCTCAGGTCAAGAGTTTGAAACCTGGTCTCTTCTAATAACAGAAAAACTACCCAGGCCTAGTGGAGCATTCCTGTAATCAAGCTACTTGGGGGGCTGAGGCAAAAGGATTACTCATGCCCACGCTTTTCAGGTTGCTGTGAGCTATGACACCACAGCACTCTACCCAAAGCAACAGAGTGAGACACTGTCTCCAAAAAAAAAAGAAAGAAAGAAAGAAAGAAAATAAAATAAATTAAGAGCCTAGATTCTTCTCCATAACAGGTAATGTGAAGTTTAGAGCTTATCTGGCCTCAGAGACTTCTGACATTGTGAGGTCTTGCTCCTAAACTGACTTCATACATAGCATTGTTGAGATCACAGATATAGTCCTTAGAAAACTAGACTCAGACATTCCACAAGACTTCCAGAGATAACTCACCTATCTCATCTTTTTTTTTTTTTTTTTTTTTTTTGAGACCGAGCCTCAAGCTGTCACTCTGGGTAGAGTGCTATGGCATCATAGCTCACAGCAACCTCCAACTTCTGGGCCTGAGCGATTCTCTTGCCTCTGCCTCCCAAGTAGCTGGGACCACAGGTGCCTGCCACAACACCCAGCCATTTTTTGGTTGTAGTTGTCATTGTTGTCTGGCAGGCCCGGGCTGGATTCGAACCGGTCAGCTCTGGTGTATATGGCTGGCACCCGAACCACTGAGTTACAGGCACTGAGCCTCACCTGCCTTATCTTGCCTGGACTACCTGATAGACCTGGTAACCACAAGCTGTAGGCAGTTTTTGTAGGCCCTGCCTCTGTCTTTCCTAGGAAGGAGCCCAAACTCCTGCTCATTGCCCTGCCTGCAGGGAACCATCATAGCAAAAAAGACTTCAAAACTGATATCTGTGTGAAGAAGATGGTTTCCCTGGCCAGAAAAATCAGTCTCCAGCAATTCCTGAGCTCTAATGAACAAAGATGAGACCCACAAGGAAAGAAAGATGTTCTGTGAAGTGGCCAGGAGCTTGCTATGTTTGCTATGCTCTAACTCCCAGGAACACAGGGCTCACAGACACTGTGCCAATGAAGGGGCAGCTGAGGACCAATGGGAGAAGCTAGTAAGAGAGATGAGATCAGTATGGGATAAGATCCAAGAAAATAAGACAAACCTAAATGAGGAGAGAATAATGAACCATTGGATGGACTATGTGTTTCTAGTGAAAAATATCACCAAAATCGAATATGGATAGCTATGTTCAGTTCTCTCTAAGGAAGAACATTTGGACAAACTGAAAAAGAAGGGCTAGGATGGGCAGCGCCTGTGGCTCAAAGGAGAATATAGGGCACCGGCTCCATATACTGGAGGTGGCAGCCCCAGCCAAAAACTGATGGTTCAAAAGAGGAAACAACTATAAGAAATACATGAAGAACTGATGAACATGTGCCATAAACCAGAAAAGCAGCTGTTCTAGGATTTGGGAACTCACTGATGAGTGAGTCTGTGCAGCTGCACATACCCCAGCCTGTACATCCAGAGCTCAGTGTCAGAGCCATCATTGGACTGATGGACAGTTACAACCGCTACTGAGGGGAGATTTCTTTCAATAATGAAGTAATCATGACATCAGTAATCATGACTATTTAACGATGTGAGAAGCTTTAGGGTTTAAATTTTACAATCGAGATGCATCTTTGACTCTTGACTAGGGGTCTAACTATTTTGCTGTGAGAAGACCAGGCCATCACCACTGGAAATTATTACCGTATATACTCGAGTATAAGCAAATTTTGTGCCGAAAAACTCGGTTTATACTCGAGTATATACGGTACTGGGAGCTGGATGTAAATGACTCTCCGGACTAGGCTTTAGAGATCTCTAGAGATTCCCGGATAAGCACTCTTTGCACAGTGGTTGACTCTGGGGACGTGTTTCTTCTTGTATGTGTGATGGAAGATAATGCTACATTCTCTGGACCACCTGCCCAGTGATTCCTCACTATGTAGAGAAACCTGTGGGCAGGGTTGTTGTGTTTCTTGATTTGGAGAGGGGAAGTGTAAGGTTTCTAATGCTGCCAAAAGTTCTCTCATATGGAAGTACCCTGCTGGCTCCTTGTCTTTTCCTGCCTGGACTTTCCGTATCACTGGCCATAGATTAGTACGGATGAGGCAGGCACCTGACGTCAAGTCTGGGAAGTCCTTATGTTGGGGAGCCCTTCTCAGCTGAAGCAAATCTATCATACTTCTCAGTTTTTCTACTTCCATGGAATCTTATTTTATTGCCACTAAATAGTGCAAAATGAAAGAAATAAAATAAAGAGCCTAAACGTCCCCCCTTTTTATGGAAAGTGAGGTTGGTGACCTCATGTGGACTCTACCATCTCTCTCTTAATGTCCTGGAAGAGGCAACCTTATCACACTGGCAGCAAATATGGTAAGTAATGAAGGCTGTTACCACTTCACTCAACAGGAATGCTGGCTGAGCACAAACCCCATCCCTGGACTACAGAATCATCCTTCTCTTTTTTTCTTGATTTCCTACATGAACAGCAATGGCTTTGAGGTGAACAGTCCAGAGGATACACAAAGCCACAAAAGCTTTACATTAATTTGACAATGATTTCAGATGCAGGAAATACAGATCCTGAGAATTTCCATACAATACAGATTCCACACAGCCACACTCCCTGGAACATTAGTGGATGAACTTTTAGAGGAGGCACGTTCCATCTAATTTACTGAGTCTGCTTCAATCTCTATTAGCACAGAGTCTTGGTACCAGTTACAGTTGCACCTGATACTTGTACTCGGACAATAAATGACACTAGACCATACACTCCTCTACTCATGGCATACAACTCCTTTGCAGGACCTGGGGAAGAGGACCCCTCAACAATACTAGAAATGATATGACATCTCTTTGTAAACAAGTGAACAAAATTTATGTTCACAGAAGCAGTGGATGCTGTCACAGCTGTCTCCTATGCAGAGTGACTTCTGATCTCATAAAAATCCTGGCACCAGGTCACAAAATAGGAACACAGACTTATGGTCTCTATCCTTGGACAGCAATGTAAATTAGACCAATGCTGGACACAGAGCTGTTTTCTGCTATCAAGTTGTCCTTTCTAAAGCACAGAAAATTTGGGATCAATACAAAATCTGTTCACCCCCTAATGCTCACATCACTATTCTGCTTACCAGTCATGCCATACAATGAACAGAACCCCAAGATAACAGGTGAGTAACTTTTAAAAACCTTTATAAAATCATAAGCCACAGAAATGTGTACCAGTTTCCAGTATGGTGAATTAGAACCTGGAAAAACTTGTCAGAAGCAAGAGATAGACAATGCCCTTAAAAAAGGTAATTCCTCTTAGTAAGCTGACAGTACAACCTATATCAAGTCCTATGGACCCAAACTGGGTCAAGTCCATGCTCTGAAGTCAGAGAAAAGCAAATAAGGAACCACTAAGGGACTGGTCTAATAATAATTTCCCCCAGGTTTGGTGCCCGCAGCTCAGTGGTTAGGGTGCCAGTCACATGCACCAGGACTGGTAGGTTCAAACTCCGCCCAAACCTGCTAAAACAATAACAACGAAAACAACAAAAAAAACATAAAATAGCTGGGCTTTGTGGCGGGCACCTGTAGTCCCAGCTACTTGGGAGGCTGAGGCAAGAGAACTGCTTAAGCCCAAGAGTTTGAGGTTGCTGTGAGCTGTGATGTCACAGCACTCTACCTAGGACAACATAGTAAGACTCTGTCTCAAAAAAAAAAAAGAAAAAAAAAAATTGGCTCAGCGCCTGTAGCTGAGTAAGGGCGCCTAGTAAGGCCCTAGTAAGGGCGCCAGGCACATACACCGAGGGTGGCGGGTTTGATCCTGGCCCAGGCCTGTTAAACAATGACACCTGTACCCAAAAATAGCCAGTGTATGGCGGGCACCTGTAGTCCCAGCTACTTGAGAGGCTGAGGCAAGAGAATCGCTTAAGCCCAAGACTTTGAGGTTGCTGTGAGCTGTGATGCCACAGTACTCTACAAGGGCAACACAGTGAGACTCTGTCTCAAAACAAACAAACAAACCAAAAAAAAACTTTTCCCCAGCAAATGGGAGAGTGCAAAGGTTTGCTTCTCTGGGTACATTGACATAGGCCTAGCAGTTGGAAGAGGGGAAATGGTTTCAGTCTCAAAAACTGGCAGTGACATCAAACTATTGGTCTGAGCACATTAGAAACTGCAATTTCCTCTTGTTGCTTTTAGAATTAAAAAAAAAAAAAGTAATTAATTACCTCAAAATGTCCCCCATGCCTGAAACTTATGAAAAATCCCCCATTGTAGATATTCCTGAATGAAGTTTAAATTTAGATACTTGGGAGGCTTCAGCACAGTCTCCTCCAGTGCTGTCCTATTTAACAGAGCAACACCTCCTTCCCTGCACATTTACGGTCTTTATTCAGGGTGAACTCTCTGGTGTCGAATAAGGTTAGATTTGCGGCTAAAGGATTTCCTACATTCACTGCATTCATAAGGTCTTTCTCCACTGTGAACTCGTTGGTGCTGAATGAGGGCAGATTTGTGGGTAAAGGGTATTCTACACTCATTGCACTCATAGGGTCTTTCTCCAGTGTGACTTCTCTGGTGCTGAATGAGACTAGAACTTTGGCTAAACGATTTCCCACATTCACTGCATTCATAAGGCTTTTCTCCAGTGTGAACTCTCTGGTGCTGAATGAG
>CAUYPK010166431.1:0-24393 GCA_963574355.1 Loris lydekkerianus
ACCTGGCAGGGGAGCACCATGGCACCCTAATAGGGGAGGTAGGTCCAGTTTTTAGAAGGTCACTCCCATGAAGTGAAGTGGGAGGGCCTTTAATTTCTGCCCTTTTGTTTGTGGGGCTCTTAAGCCGGTCTCGTGGGGGAGAGGGGACTCCTGTCTGCTTGGTGATGGATTTTGTACCTTTTGTTTGTCTCCTTGTAGTCTCAGCTCACCTCAGTGGTGTTGGTGTGCGTTCTTCAACCTTCTCTCTTGGTACAGCTCGAATCCTCCAGGTTACTTACTAAATTTCTATCCCTTAACACTCCTTCTGGACGGGAGCCTCTGTGGAAAGCTGGCTTCAGTCTGCCATCTTGTCTCCACATTTCTCTGATGATTAAAGATGATGAGCATTTTTTCATATGTCTGAAGGCCATGTGCCTGTCTGGTGGGTAGTGGGAGGGGGATAGGTGGGATTACACCTGCGGTGCATCTTACAAGGGTATATGTGAAACTTAGTAAACATAGAATGTAAATATCTTAGCACAACAACTAAAAAAAGGCCAGGAAGGCTATGCTAACCAGTGTGATGAAAATGTGTCAAATGGTCTATGAAGCTAGTGTATGATGCCCCATGATCATATCAATGTACTCAGCTATGATTTAATTAAAATAATAATAATAATAATAAAGAAATAATCTGAAGAACAGAATGTGTCATGTTTGAGGAACTAGGAAGAGACTGATGCAGAGGGACTGTCACAGAGACGGTGTAGAGAGCCACGCCCTGCAGAGTGGGGACAAGAAAGGTATCTGACTATACAGCACCTTCTTGTCAAGCTTAGAGGTTTTTTAAGAAAGGTGATGATTGTTAATTTATTTTAAGTACACTGGGAATGAGTTCGAATGCTTTTTCATAAGTAGAAGTTATAATGTAGAAATTCGGTTTAGTCTATAAAGTTTTTTAATGTGTTAAAACCACCAGATAACACCCCCCAAAAGAGTTCAGGATACACATTCCGCTGTTAGTTGAATGATTATGTCATTCAGATATGATAATACTTATTCATTATCTTCGTTTGTAAGGTGAAGGGTTATATTACGGGATACCTAATTTCTTGTGATGCGTGAGTATGGGGAAGTCAGTCTGTAATTTACTAGCTGGTGAAATAATCATATTTTCAATGATCAGAGTAAGTATGAAAGACCCACTTATTCTGTAAGAGGCCTCTGGAGCTGCTTTTTGTTTAGCTGTCTGTCACTCCAAACATTGCTCACTCTGTATAATATATTGACTTTTTAATTAAAAAACTACCTAAAGCAACAAAATATTTATGCAGCATTAAGTTTCTATATATAGAGAGTATCTAAATATCTACTAGAGGTGAATAAAGGAGCTTCAAACTAAGATTATATGATGTGGTAGATCATTAGTAAGGCTTCTTTGAAATCTGAGTTTCTAGGTTGCAAAGGCATTTCCTTTAACCATTCTCTCTGTGACATTCATAGATAACAACAACTTTTGTATATTGCATCTTGTATTTAGCATCTTAAAATGCTAATTGAAGCTTTAAATTAGCACAGGTGCTAGGAAAAGCAAGGGCCTGGTTATTTTCCATCCATGCTGGGATCTAATGAATGCTAGGAACCCACACTGGGAAATATGCAAATACATTTTTATAAAGTTTTAAAGGTTCATGAACTTTATGAAGCCTTTTCATATGCCCTCCACATGTAACCCCTGTGGTGTGAATGAGAACCCAGAACAGGTACTCAGCAAGATATAATCTGTGGATTCTGAGACTGGCTTCTGCCCTACCGTTAGTATTTTTAATTAAAGTAAAAGTATATTTTGTTAATTTTTTGCTTTGCACTGTAGCTGAAAACATTAAAAGTGTTGCTATGAGGAATTAAAGGTTATCTATAAATTGAAAATTCAAATAGAGATTTTTGTGACGACCCAGAAAAGTCAGCAAAGTTCATTTTAAAATATGAGTTAAATTGTTTTTTCTTCCACCATATTACATAAAAGAACCTTTTCTTGTACCAACCTAGCCAAAATTTAATTAAATAAATATAAGCTGGCAACAATCTCTCTCTCTCTCCCTGACTTGGTAATGTTTCCATGTACTTTTTTTTTTTTTTTTTTTTTAAGTTAATGTTACCAACATGCAAAATCATTTGAGGAAGGCAAAATTCAAAAATTCAAAGCCACCATTATTTCCCCCAAGGCAAGTGACTTTATTTACAACCATACTTGTCATTCATATTCATCACTGCTATCTTTTGTGTGTGGGTAAACCAATGTACTTTTAGGTCGATAACTAAATTTGAAAGATACAACATTAAAAATATTTAGCTTTGCGGTGAAGTATGGTAAAGTAACAATAGGCTGCCGACAAGTATTTTTAATTTCTTCAGAAAAAAATAATCAAATGTATAAACTACTTCAGTTTATATTTAAAGTATTTGGTAATGTATTATAATTCTTAGAACAGCCTATTGACGTCGTTGCTGTTGCTCATTGACCTTGGGCATAAAGGGTAAGTTCTCTGAGTTTCAGTATTCTTATCTGAGAAATGAGTGCAATTACACCTCAGTGGGTTGTTCAAAAGATGATAATGAGATAACAAATCTTTTGCTGACTAACAGGTGCCTCTGTCCATTATTGCTCCCTGTGTTTACTGTGTAGGCAGTAGCCTCAGAGAAATTTGAAGTATTGGAGTCAAAGTTAGGTAATTCTTTTGTTTAAAGCAAGCTGAGATTATTTGAGAACACATGAATGATGGGTCACGTGTGGGCAGCCGACAAGAGCAGGTGACAGTGAACTCACAGCAGACAGTTTCATCTGTTCATAAGGGCACCAGTCTAAAATGTGAGTAGAGATTCACGGGTGCTCCAAGACCAGTGCCTCACATTGAAAACTCCCATGTGTCTTTAGAGAATGTAGATGGCTGGTTAGCATAAATGTAACAGTTCCGGTTAGAAACAGAAACTCCAGATAAAGAAAATTCAGAAATATGGCCTGATAAACCATGTAAAGATGTCTCACGTAGAGCCAGAATTTTAAATTATCTAAACATTAGTTATTTATTTCACTAATCATATTTATGTCTTAGAATATATGGCAGTAAGTGAGATTGTCAGCAGGAAAGTAATTTAGAGGAATAACAGGACCAGTGCACTTTACTCCATTTCACAAGTTTTGTATATATTTTTTATGTCAGAATTATACATTTTTTTCATTACATTCCAAAGCAGGGGTCCTCAAACTTTTTAAACAGGGGGCCAGTTCACTGTCCCTCAGACCATTGGAGGGCCGGACCATAGTTTAAAAAAAAAAACAACTATGAACAAATTCCTATGCACACTGTACATATCTTATTTTGAAGTAAAAACACAAAACAGGAACAAACACAATATTTAAAAAGAAGAACAAGTAAAGTTAAATCAACAAATTTATCAGTATTTCAATGGGAACTATGGGCCTGCTTTTGGCTAATGAGATGGTCAATGTCCGGTTCCATATTTGTCATTGCTAGTCATAACAAGTGATGCAAGTGTGCATCAGTTAGTCCCAAGACTGAGAGGAGGAGTTGAGAGACAGAGAGAATGAGGGAGTCGGAGAGTGTGGCGCACATTCCACACATGCGCACTGCAGCCCGGGAATGGTCTGCTGTTAAGCAGGACAGGCAGCGGTGGCAAAAACATGGCGGGCCACATAAATGTCCTCGGTGGGCCACATATAGCCCGTGGGCCGTAGTTTGAGGACCCCTGTTCTAAAGCATTTCAAAACATTCTTTGGTGACTAACCTGAAATCAATGGCAAATGAATAGTGAAAACCTTAATGATGAATTGATATAGTTAATGCTCGGCCAATAATAATAAAAATATTAATGAGACAAATCTTTATGTGTATTTATCTCCTCCAATTAAAGAGCACACTGATTGTGCTCTGTTCATTTGGACTCAGGAGTAGATCCAGTTCAATCCTTAACCCTTTAACTTTGTCTATTACTCTCTTGCTTCTGCCCTCTGATCTAGGAATAGATACAGCCCATCTATCTATTATGAAGGTCCCAAAATGGCAAAGACGTGGGACAGAGTGGCAACATGTCCACAGCTTGGTACAGAGCCACCATTAGGAGTTATTAAAGTCACAGCAAAAGGGCCGTTTATACATAATGTCTTCCTCCTTAATATTTTGAAACAAAGTGATTTTTCTTAACTACTAAGTTTTAGGGCGTTATTATTCAGCAAAGCTGACAAATGTGTCTGTAGAGTAAGTAAGTGTATTGTCCACAGCCATCAGACATTTACACATTAACAGGCTACCTGCTTCCCTCATAACAACCTTTCAATTTTTACACCCACTCGCTTTAGATTTTAAACCATGTTATCAGGTTACATAGCACATAAGACCCTCCGGGAGTCTCCCAGTACACTTAGTAATAATACATTTTAAAACTCATAGACATAGCCAAGAAGAGATTGCCCAATTATGTACTTTCTATCTCTCCATGTTCATTGTGCACTTCTCTACATGACTGCTGTGACAGTCTGGCCATATTAGCACATTTTAAAATTTCCTGAAATATACCAACTTTTATTGTTTTTTTAGAGATATAGTCTCTTTGTACCTAAAACATATTTCTCTTCACTGCTTCAGTGCTGCCTCCCATAGCTGAATGTCACCTTTTCAGAGAAGTGTTCTCAGGCCCCCATAGATCCCCCCCACCATAACCTCCCGACATTGTTCTCTAATATTCCATTGCTTTTGTTTCTTTCATCAACTTCATCACAATGTTAACATTATCACTACCATAAATAATAATGGCCAATGTGTACTAAATACAATGCTCCCAAAAGCATTATTTTAGGTGAATAATGTAGAATAACTGCTAATGTAGGTACTATTTTTAAGAAGAGGAAGGAATATTAAATGAAATAAGGTAGTTTGCAGCAACTTGGATAGTCCTAGGGACGATTATCCTAAATGAAATATCTCAAGAATGAAAGCCAAACACCATATGTTCTCACTAATAAGTGAGAGCCAAAAAATGGGTACACAACTAGATATAAACAACACTGGACAAGAGGGAGGGAAGGTGGGAAGGGAGGTTCGGGATAGAAACCTACCTATTGGGGATAGTGAACACTATTCTGGTGATGGACACACCAAAAGCCCGATTTAAGGATTCTAAAGGTATATACATAACAAAGCCTTTTGCACCCCTGCTAATATTTGAAACAAAGTAATTAAATAGAAAGTTGAGGGAACTGGGACACAATGTATATGAATTAATTTATTTACTTCTCTAGATTATAAGGCACACGAGGGAGGGGAAATGACTATTTTGTCTAGCACTTAGATCAAAATTTTTGTAAAACTGGATATAGAATAGGAACTCAAATGTATTTTGTAATTTATCTATTTAATTGTTTTTTTACCTCTGCTGGCCATAGAGATCAAATGCAGTTTTGAATTTTCTCAATTAGGTATTGAGTTTCTTAATTATTATTGTCAAACAGCTCTGCTTATATCAAAGTGTCCAAAATTTTTTGTAATTGTATTGCTTATTTTAAATATATACATTAAGGTACTTCTATGGAATCTTTAAGCAATGTTTTTCAACAGGTCTTAATTTGATGGCAAATATTTTGTGCTTTCCAATAGAGCAGCCATGTGCCATAAGGGCTGTGCCTTTACAGCATGTGAAATGTGGCTGGCCAATGCAACTGAAAAGCTGATTTTACACATTTTATTTGATATTTCTTAATTTAAATTTAAATATTCACCTGGGGCCAGTTTCTATTACACTATTAGGCTGCATCATTCTAGAACCTATGTGTGAAAAGCTATTTAGTGTAACTATGGGAATCTTCTTCAAACTGTATATTTCTTGAATTACAGAGTGAGAAATGTTTACTAAATATCTCATTGATGTTTCCCTCTAAATAATGACATCAAATTGAACAAATATTCAATTATTTATTAATGGAACATTTACTGTTTATTCCATCCTGGGCCCTATCCTCAGTAACTACGATGCAACAATGAATAAGAACAAACATGGACCTTGTCCTCAAGGAGTTTGTAGCCTGATGATAAGTACAAGCAATTACTATCTGAGAATCTAAGAATTACAATGATCACAATGCCTGGTAAGTGTTATGATGGAAGCACACGTGGGACTGAGCTAAAAACACAGGAGGTGGTTTACACATCTCAGATGGAAATGAGTAATTTAGGACTGTGGAGGCATAAAATTAAACTAGTGGTTGAAAAGAAGCGAGGATGCAAAGGGAATGTTTTCCTAAAAGAAGGACTAGCATATGCAACAAACCTAGAGGTGGAGAAAAGTGTGGCAATGGAGAGAAGGTCACTGTGATTGGAGGATGATGAGTGGGACTGGCTAACTGTCATAGAATGTCATATAGGGTTGAAACATAATCTCATTTTTGTTTTAATGAATCACTCTTGCTACTATTTGGAGAAAGAATTATAGGGTGTAATAATGGGAGGCCAATTAGGAGAGTGAAAATAAGGTAGTAAATGATATTTGCAATTTGGATTTAAGCCACAGTAGTAGAGATGAGATAAAGTGCAAATATTTAAAATTCACAATTGACACAACTTGCAGGGCAGAAGGAGAGTTAGTTTTAAATGTTCATTTTTAGAGATTGTTCCCAAAGGAGCATCTAAATAAATAATGTAAGAATATGTAAATAAGCAAGTAAATAGATAAGTAACTAAATAAATAAATAAGCCAGTTTGTATTAAGTTGAGCCAGAAATGTCCTTAGATACATTTGAATATATTGCTACGAAGAAACCATAATTATTATATTTAACATTGTTAATATAAAGAATTGGGGAAGTTAAAATTGCACTGAATTTTACAAAACATCTCTAAGGCAGAATTTCCTTTAAAGGTTACATTTCTTAAGATTCTTTAGTTTTAAAATTAATATTTCTAATAATAAAAAAATCACTAAATTCTTAGGAATTTCTTTTGTGTGATTTGTTTAAGGTCAGTTTATTTTTCTTCCAATCCTTTTTATAGAGATTTTGGAGATTTTGATATTAATCATCTGTCTTTGGGCATCTGTTTTATTATGTAAAAGTATTGGGTTATATAGTTTATCTTTATGTAGGTTTTAAATAGTAGCAATCTTAAACAGGACCTCAAAAGGGCTTCTCCAGATTTTATAAAAAATACTACCATTTATTTGTATCTGGTTATAGGTCCTCAAATCTGCCTGGAATGGTATATTAGTGTATAAGACCAATTGTCTTCACATGAAACAGCCCAATTTTGACACTAATGCATCATAGATAGATAAAAATCGTTACCCTGGGACACTGCTCTATCCTGCCTGCTAATGTAATTTGTCTAGGGAACGATAAATAACATCACTGAATCTACACTACGGCATTTTCTATCTCACATTTCCAAATATATCTTAACATATATGTATTTAAGACACATGTATCTTTTGAGCATGCGTACTATTCTATTAGCACGCTCACATCATTGAATTACATTACTTATTTATACATACAAATGATCAAACACTGTGTGCCAGGCATTGTTTTGAGGATGAGGGGTAAGCAGTGCAGACATAGCTCCTGTTCTCATGGAGCTTACTTTCTTAAGAATACAACTTAAGTCTAAAGTAAATATGCCTTTAGGTGAAAAGTTAAATGTCTTCTATTAGCAGCCAATAATTCCAAATAATTAGGCATTCAAATAGCAAAAAGTCATTTAATCCTTCAGAGAATAATTATAGAAGAATGAAAGTGAAACTTAAAGTCAAAAACTAGGATGTCTTCCCAGAGGTTGGCCTCATTTGTGTTTATTTGCTTTGTTATGTCATTATAAAGCATACACATGTAATTTCATAATTAAACATTTCCCCTTTTATTAGTCCAAATTAATTTTGTTTCCTGACAAAATACCAAAGATAAACTTCTAAGTTATTAATGAGGTGATGAAACAGAGTAACATGAAGCTAATGTGCAAACGTTTGCCTGAAATTGCACAAGTACAAACAAATACTCTCATCTCATTCCTTGTACAATATATACTCGAATCACTCTACTGCTGATTCTCCTTAAATACCGCATATACTAATGAGAATAAAATGTGATTAAGTAATCTGATTTGATATGCTGTATTTAAATAATCAGTGTCTCCACATTTTAAACCATGGGGTCTAAAATGAAAATTCTTCAGATGACTAAGCAAGCCATAAACTGAATGGAGTTTAAATTTATCTGGAATGTCCACTTTTCACCTGATCTTTTCTTACATTTATGCTTACTAACAACTTCCATTGTATAAAAACAAGTGAGAATTGTCAATTTGTGGACAATGCTCTTGAAGCACCCGTGCATGGCTGGTAACATTTTAGGCAGTTGCCTCCAAGAGCAAGTGGAACTGTTCACTTTCATGCCCTTTCCGTGCAGCACTCCTTACCTCTGGGTATGGAGCAGGACCCTTCTGAATTATGACCTACTGAAAGGTAGGGGAGAGAATTTCTTTCTTTTTCTTTTCTTTTTTTTTTTTTTGCAGTTTTTGGTCGGGGCTGGGTTTGAACCCACCACCTCCGGCATATGGTGGGGTTGGAGCCCTACTCCATAGGGGAGAGAATTTCTTAATGGCCAGGTGCTATGCAGAAAGTCAGGAGAGTGGTCAGAGAAATATTTCAATTTTTAGGTTCAATGGTAGGCTTTGGGGAAGAGAAATTTTACTTTCTGTAACCTTCCTTGGGAAGAATTCTAGTGGCATGGCTTGCCTGAAGGAAGAAAGCATAGCAGGAAAAAAGAGGGGAAGGGGGGTTTGGAGAAAGACTTTGCTTCTGTGGCTTGCTTTTCTTCAGTTCACAGTACTCAGCATGCCAAAGCACCAGATTTCATGGTGTTGACTTCTGAGCCCCAACAGAAGACCTGTGTGAAAAACAAAGAATGCATTTTCATCAGGAAGTTAACAGCACACTTGACATGTAAGTGAGCTGAACCAATCCACTTTTAATTTGCTGTAGTATATTTTTCTATCTCTTCTATTAAGACCTATTTATGTGGATTGCACTTTGGAACAGAAAATGTATGACCAGAGGGATGAATTTAATTCCTTCTGTTACAAAGTCTGCTTATCAGTTCCCTTGCTGAGGAGCTTAGCTTGTGTGCAATGATTTGGGTGAATTGGCCTGGAGAAGGTATACAAAACTTCTTAGTATTCATAGATGTAAGAGCTCTATATACCTCAGTGCATATGAAAGATAGGAATTATGGAGTGATAGATCAGAAGGCAAAGCAGTATCTATGTGGAGATTCCATAGTAAGGGAATCAAGGCAGGCATGAAGTAGGAACTAGAAAGTGTTCCTGGAGAGTTACTCGGTTGTCATCCCGCCTTTGCCTGTACACATAATTGAGATGATATTGTGTCCAAATGCACATGATTCCTTTATCTATTTCACTAGGATTATAAATCAACTTCACTCTTTGCACCATTTAACTAGTCATGCTAAATGCAAACCTATGGACTTAACCCAAGCATTCTTCATATTAAAATACACAGAAAATTCCAGAAAAACATTAACGCATCATTGCTTTGTTTACGAAAAAGACTGAGTCAGTAGTTTTGAGTTCCACTAATTTCCTTTTGAATAGTCTTCTGTAGCCTATGTATAAGGCAAATCCTTCCAGGAGTCAATGAGAGATGATCAAAGATTAAACAACATTTTTGTCTTATCTGAAATGTGAAATAATATATAGAGCACAATAGGTTAAGGGGACTGATAGGTTAACTAACGCCTGCTTTCTGCTTTCAATCTTGGAGTCCAGCCAGGCACAATTTACATATTTGTGGAATGGAACACAGTGTACATTTACCATTTGCCACAGTGCTATTTTATTTCTGAAGGAAATTGCCTTACCCAGTGAAGTGGGACTCGAGCTTGCTACCTATTAAGTGTACCACATTGACGCGATCATGAGCACTGCTTCCTCAGAGGGAGTAAAGGACTATAGTTACCAAGGTGGCTAATGAAGCGTGCTTGATAAACCTAACCAAAATTTTGGAGCTATCAAATTTTTCTGGTTTATGAAATTCCTGGCAATTATATGCTCTGGAACAACAAAAAACATTCCTCATCCCCAGTAAAAAATACACTAAAATTTCTTACAGAATTTGCCAATAAGCAAGAAACTTAGGGATGAAGACAGGTTTTTGAGCTTTGGCAAAGCCATCCTGTAGGAAATAAAATGTAATTTGCTTTTTCCTTACCCATCCCAAGGGTCATGGCTGATGCGTCCGTAACAAAGGACAGATTGGTAAGAGGAAAACATAACAAATTATTTAACAGAACTTTATGTGAAATAAACCTTTAGAATTAAAGACACAAAGACCCAGAGAGAATAGTCTATTTTTTTCTGCTCACATTAGATGAATAACGGATGGTTTAGAAATTGTAGAAATTAATTAGACAAAAATGGGGTATGACCCAATGGTAATAAACTGGATGAGAGAGGGGGGCGATTCAGCAAGGCACGTTTGTTCTGAGTCTTCCTGGCCTGTCTGTGTAGCATTCCTTCTCTCCAGAGACAGGACTGCATGTCTGTGGCATGAGGAGGGCCCTATCACCTGCCGTTAGGTGAGACAAGTCACAGAATTCTTCTCATGAATATATTTCACACAGAAGGGCAGTGTGAGTCAGAGTTATCTCACTTCTGTATTTGCTCAGTTGCCAAAGTACTACATTTTGGGGTTCTAACTCTGAATATTGTTAACCTAACAATTTTGCTGACCCTTCTTCATAAAGCCTCAAAAATGAAACCTCAAATGAAAAGTGACTCTGGGCAAAAATTGTCATGACGAGATTTACCACAAGCATAAGCAGTGGTTCTTATAACATTCTTGCCCATCTGCCTAGAGTGGAGTTCAGAAGTGTTAGCTGTCATTACCAGATCTGAGAGTGAACAGAACATCTGCCTTCTCAGAGGTCTGATGCTGGGGAGAGGTGGGAGGGTTTGAGTTTGAACTAGAAATAGATAAAAAGAAGGGGGGGTGCGCTCATTAATAAGTCATAGTCCTGGTGAGGAATATAGCCATGCTATTTCCAGGAGTGCACTGGAAAGCAAGAAAATAATATTCTTCATTATGTCTCCCAGATCTCACATGACAGAATCATGGCTGAGACAAGGAGAAACCCTTCAGACCTCTTAGTTGTGGAAGAAAAGATGGGTGCTGCTGACTTCCAAACTACACATAGATATTTGGTTTGGAAAATTGGGAGGAAAAAAGTAATCAACCAGGAGATAGTTGCCTTTACCTGTCATTCATCTTATGATTTGCAAGCTATAATGACAGTGCTAATCAAATAATGAGTCTAATAAATCATAGATTTCGGCAACCTGAGAGAAATCATGTAAGCTCGTGGAGGGAGGAGTCCTGGATGTGCTTATCACTATGGGAGTTGGTGTCTTAAAGATCAGTAGCCAAGAGTGCCAAAAAGCCAGACTAGGGGAGTTTATGGAATGGCACAGAATGTGAATGTGTAGGTAGCCTTCCCTGGGCAGTATGGCTTTGTCAGGGTTCTCTACTATTACAGATAAAAAGGATAAATGCTTTCCCTGTTGTGCAGCTATTGGAAATTACACAGAAAAAAATACACAATACTTTGTCATTGCTATAGGGGCAAAGGAGTGGTGCTATATATGATTTGGAACCTGGTGTCTGTAAAACATATATGTCGAATTCGGAATATCATATGTAAAAGATTCTCTGTCTCTTGGAATGTGGAAAAGCATTTTCTGCTGAGAAGAAATACAGAGTTTTGCTGTGATTTTAACAGATATATAGTATGACCAACATTAAGCTAACATCTCTATCACAGTGTTGTAATGCAATAAAGGGCTTGTACATTTATCCTTTCAGGTTAAAGAATGCTGTGGGGGTCTCAACCCCACCCCTCAAGTAATATCTATAAAAATCTGCTTCATCTATGCCTCATAATTACTTGTATCCTGATAATTGTTAGTAAGTCTGTAAAGCTATAATGAAAGTGTGAATTGAATCATTAGTAAAGCCTAGGTAAGAGCTCTGATTTTTGTGAGTCTGATTTGATGAACTTATCCTTCTTTATTTTACTGCCGGCCTTTTCTTTGACCATGGTGGCCAGTTGGTATCAGGATCCCAGTGTGTATTCATAATTTACATATAAATGTGGCTCAAAAATTGGTAAGGATGATGTGAATACAGGGACGTTATGAAAATGTAATCAGTGATTCACTGTTCGTTCCCCCACTACCTCCACTCATGCATACAAAAGCACATGCACCATGTGATAAACTCTAAATCTTTTAAGAAGAAAGAGTACAATTATTCTCACGTCTTTACAATGAAACTTTCTCTAATCTGTTACTCATATTCTTTCTCTCTCCTTCCTCCCTTCAATCTTTCCTTCCTTTTGTTTATGTGCCCTTCCATCCTAGCCAGCTACCTGCCTCTTCTTTCTTCCTTACCAACCATACAATTTTCCTTCTTGATTTCATTTAAATATTTATTGAGCACCACATGTATACCATTCTCTCTGTTAGGTGCCTGTAATACAGTATTTGACAATACAAACAGAGACCCTCAGGTCAGGAAATTCGTATTCAGGCAAAAAGTGAAAGTTAATAAACAACTAAGCAAATAAGATGGTTTCAAACAGTGATAAGTGTTGTATAGAAAGTAAAACAGGATGAGGGAAATTAGAAGTGAGCCTGGGGGTGGGCAGAATCCTCTCAGACAGGGATAAAAAATATTATCTCTGTGGAGGAAATATTTTAGCTTACACTAAATCTTGGTTAAATCAATCCAGTAATAAAACCAGCTGTTCAAAATAAATTCTGGAGGCCATATTATTTCCCTCCTCAACGTCTGCATTCAGTCTATACCAAAACAACACGATCTCCAAAATATTTCACAAATCTACTGATCCTCTCCATTGCCCCATCACCACCCCAGGCTTCACCACCATTTTCACCCAGATGTACTTTGTTATTTCTAACCTCATTCTCTTTACCTATGCTGATGATTGCAAGAATTATCTTCTATACATTTAATTGTTATTATATATGTCACCTTATATACATTACACACATTATGTGGATATATAAGTGTGTATATATGTGTGTATAATATGTGTACATGAATACACATGTATGTTTGTGTCTATGTATCTATGTGTGTGTACATATATACATACACTTAAATACTAACGACTCAACTTAAGTACTAAAATGACCCAGTAAGGTAGAATCCACCAGTGTTCCTCCCTTACTTCACCTCATTGTCCACCTACCTCCAGAGGTTACTACTGATCTAAATTTTGTATATACAAATCCATCATTTCTTCTAATATGTAATACATCAATATTTTCATACCATATATTATTTATTTTATTTGTTTTATTTGAGTATTACACAATTACTGTCATATTGTATTTAGTCTTCTTTTTCACATTGCTGACTGTAACAGTGTTGATTTTACTTCTGTGTAATATTTTATTGTGTAAATATTGCATATTTAGTTTATATATTATGCTGTTGATTGACATTGCAAATTTTTGTGAATTTTTATTGATTTTTTGCTATTATAAACAACACTTCTATGAATATCCCATATATATATATGTTGGGGTACATGTACAAGAGTCTTTTTATTATATCTTTTAGAATGCATTGACCAATTGTTTAACACATGCACAGTCAACTTTACCAAACACTGCTAAATTCTTTTTCAAAGTGAATATACAAGATTATATGCTCAACCAGCAGAACATAAGGTTATTAATTCCCCACATCCACTTAAATACCTGATATTGTCAAAATTCTTTATTTTTACTCTGAAAGGATAACTTGTGATATAATTTCAAATGGTTTTGGTTACTACTGAATCTCACATATGTTCATATTTCAATTGGTTATTTTCTTTTCTCTGAAATACTTGTTTAGTTTTTCACCTATTTTTTTAATTCAAGGGATATTTTTATTTATTCTAGATACCAATTCTTTGTCAGTGATTTGTTTGCAAATATTTTTGCAATATTGCAAATATTTTCTCCTATATTATGACTTCCTTTTATTTTATGTGCCTTTTGAAGCAATAAAACTTAATTTAAAATATTTTTACTTATTATTTCTACTTCTCAATGTGTCTTATTTAAAAAAAAATTTTCCTTACCCTGAATTATGAAAGGAATACTTGTACTATCTGAACTTAGTGTTTTTAAAAGGACTTTAGATAGGAATCTAATTCTACATTTTGTCCAGAACGATTTATTGAATAGCTTGTCTTTTTCCCTTTGATATACAAGTCATACCCTGGCCAGGCCTATTGTAGACTCAAGCACACTGGGCAACTATAATATTTTCAATGTGACTGTGATGAAAAAATACAGTGTGCAGAATAATGGCCCCAAAGGTGTTGATGACCTGGTCCCTGGAACATGTGAGTATGTTACCTTAGATAACAAAATGAAATTTGCATATAAAGTTAACTTAAGGATCCTGAAATGGGAGATTATTCTAGATTTTCTAGGTGGGCCAAATATAATCACCAAAGTTATTTTAAGGGGGAAAGAAAGCCAAAGTTAGTACAAGAAGGTTGACAAAGGAAGCTATTGTTAAAATTAATGTGTACTTGATGAAGGCAGGGGCCCCAAGTCGAGAAATGCAAGTTGCTTTTTCCAGCCAAAAAAAAAAAAAAAGCAGGGAAATCTATTCTTCACCGGTTTCCAGAAAGAATGTAGTTGACACCTTTGATTTTTGGTTTCATGGGATTCATTTCAGACTTCTGGCTTTCAGAACTGTAAGACTATTTAACTAATTTGTGTAGCTTTGAGCCATTATGTTTGTGGTGTTACACTCACAATAAAAATATAAGTAAGGGAACTAAAACTCATTGTAGAGTTTTTCACAGGGAAATAATGTAATTTAACTTGCATTTTAACATGAGCACTCCGGCTGTCCTGCTGAAATTGTTGAGAATCAGAATATGGTACCCCAACCTGGATACTTTGAATTGAAGAAGATTGGAAATTATCAGAAAAAGCTTCAGAAGCAAAGCCTCTCTGACCTTCTCCTTCTCTCCTGTCTACTGCCACTCTTTCTCCCTTGAAGTCAGTCATAGAAGTTAGAATTTTTCCTTCCCTAAGGCAGGTCATAGAAACTAGAAGTGCCTTCTCCCAGAGCAAGACCTGTAATCTATAAATATTACTGTACCTCAGTAAGGAAATTCTTTGTCCTATCTTGCGTGACAGTAGGTTTTAAAATCCCCATTTCAAAGGGGTCCTCTCCCACACCCAAGAATAATCTGAATAAATAGGTCTTCCTAGTTTTATTTTGCCATCAGATGATGCCCTCTGTTCAACTGCATTTCTACGTGGCCGCCCATTCATTATCCCTGGGTCTTTGGGTCTTCATTTCTGAAGATTCCCATGTCATGTAAAACTTTGATTAATTACATTTGTCATGATTTTTTTTTTGTTAGTCTGTCATTTTTGTATGGTTATCTGCCATGAACCTTGCAATGGATAAGAAAAAAATTTCACACGTTTTGTCCTATCAGGGAGAGCTGGAAGTTGGGTTGGACAAGGCTACTAATCGGAGAGGTGGGGTATGGCTTATTTTTGTTGTTTCTTTTAGCAACTAGTTTTGCTCTTAGCAATCTGCCCTTTTAAAACTGATTTTACTGCCTACTTTAGATACAGGCTGTTTCAGCCAAGCAAGTTTTTAAAATGTGTTTCCGAAAGAACTTGTATCTTGTAGCTTGAAAGGTGGCAAAAGTAAGAGTAGGTTGACTAAACAAGCATCCAGGATGGGAATGGGAAGAGTGGCCCATCTCTATCTCTTTCCACTCACGTATAATGTTTAAATATCACAGCTGATAAATTCTGTGTATTTGCTACCTTCGTGCTATTTGCTAAGATAACACAATTTAATCAGTAGCATCTTTCCAAGTGATTCTCACCCCCATTGGTAAAAGACAGAAGATGAATGGATGATATGAGGTTGAGGATGAGAACTCCCCTTTGGGAGCACGGTAATGGAGAACGAGGATGAAAACTACATGTAAAGCTATTAAGATTCTAGATTGTTTTAATTGCTATTAAAAAACTAGATTTTTTTTTTTCTTTTTTTGGTAAATGAAGGAACTGAACTTAGTTAAAAAAAAAAAAAAAAAGTGTGCCAGTAAGGAAGTAAAGGAAGGTCTACAAAGAGAACTCATATAACTGAGTGGATGAGTGTTTAGAAATAAACTTCATCTGTAGTTCCTGGTTCCTACAGCCCAGAAAAAGGTGATGTGAAGAACATGTAAATAGAAAAACAGATAAATAATACGTAATGGGAAAAATTTGTGTGCAATATTGCTAGCAAATGTTTTATACATATTAAGTTAAAATATGATACTTGGTTTTCTTCCTTTTATAACATTATCTCTCTGCCCCTCCTCCCCACGCAAAGGCACAACAAATATAACACTACTATTAACAAATGATCTACAAGCATCCTTTTGTCTTCTTGTTCCATTTTAAAGTATAAATTAGGTCAAAAGGCAATAAGACCAATTATTGAATTTGTGCTGCTGAAGAGGGTTTCTGCTTCCATTCAGTCTGTCCGACTTTTCTCATACAGGTCATTGGTATAACAAGTGATCCTGAGATAAGAACTTATGAGATCAAGGAATGTCCTGCAGGTAAAGTAGCAGCCTAAAAAATATTTTTTATCTTATATTAAAATTAACTTCCCAGGTGGCACCTGTGAGTAGGGCGCCGGCCCCATATACTGAGGGTGGCGGGTTCAAATCCAGCTCCGGCCAAACTGCAACAAAAAAATAGCCGGGCATTGTGGTAGGTGCCTGTAGCCCCAGCTACTCAGGAGTCTGAGGCAAGAGAATCACCTAAGCCCAAGAGCTGGAGGTTGCTGCGAGCTGTGACACCACAGTACTCTACCCAGGGTGACAAAATGAGACTCTGTCTAAAAAAAAAAAAAATTAACTTCCCTATCTTGCTGCAGTGTACCCCAATTTTTTTTTATTTACTTTATTATTCCAATTTCCAAAACAAACCTCAGGTCACAATATCATAACACAATGAACGTTTGTTTTCTTTTACCACAAATCAATAGATCAGCATGGAGTTCTATTCCATCAGTCACTGAAGAACCCAGGGTCCTTCCACTAAGTCATTTAGGAGTCTGCACTTTCCCCACTGATTCAGTCAGGGAATCTGGGTTCTTCCACCTTGTAATCTGTCATCAGCTGATTCTGGATCATTTGCTTCTAGCTGGCTGATGAGCCCACAGAGAGCAAAACAATCGGGACTGAGGTGTTAGAGTCAGGCTGGAAATTCTACCACTCATACTTAATCTAACGGTCCCACTACCGACAGAGAGTTTTTTATAAGAGAGAAAAATAAGAGAAACATGATTATTGATGTGCAAAACATTTTCTATTCCAGTGACTTCTCTCGCCTAAGTGAATGCAACAGAAATGTTTTACTCTGAGCCATTTATTTCCTCAGCTAAATTTGTGGTTATGTAATCTTCCAGATTCTTCCCTAGACTACGGGAACACATAAAAACAATAGCTTTTGCTGTCAAGATAATTAGAATCTGGTGAGAAAGGTAAACATACAAATAGGAAAAGCACGATGACAGGCTGGGACCATAGCAGAGTGCTATGGACATAAACATGTGGTATGTTCTCTCCTCACTGAAGGGCATCAGGGAAGATTTTTCTGGCTGTTGTTACTTTTAAGCAGAGTCTCGGGCTGGTAGAGGAAGGGTGTATATGCAGATGTTCAAAAGGGAAGAAATCTTCCGCAGACTTTTATGTCTTTTTCAAGAATTTTTACTTTATTTTGAAAATGTACAGACTCATGAATACACCAAGCTTTATAGCAGGGAGAACATTTTAAACATCACTTTTAGTCAGGAATAAGCATACATTTTCCAAAGGGACCTGCTGGGGAAGGGAGCAGCACTTTGGATCAGCTTCAGAGATTTGTGTGGTCCACTGACCTGCTTTGTTTTTTTTCTGAGACAAGGGGAATTCTGAATAAAACAAGTCAGATAAAAGGTTCTAGAAAAGCTTTCTTGTTTGGGGAATGATTAAATTCACCTTGTTTATATTTGCACGATTTGTCCCTCATTGCCTTCTATATATTTTCAGATGAAAAATTTGTAGTAGTGAATATGCAAACCGGCTGCCAAAGCTAAAGAAGATTCCAAAGGCTTTTCAATAAAGATTACAAAATCCTGGCATGAGGGTGTTATACTCTTTCTGATTAAAGGAAATGGACAGATTTATTTACAGTGCACCCAAGGGCAGCTCTTTTGTCCAGCTTAGCTTGAGTCCAGCCTCTAGAATAATTGTTCCTCCCCTCCCCCAGAGAAAGAACAGGTGAGTGCAGAACAAACTAGCAGCAAGTTGCATACCAGCCTGAGGCAAAAGTAAACAGTGTTAGGAAGACTGTGGCAAGGAGTCCAGCTGTGGAAATAAAATTATTTTGTGTGGTCAACACTTAGTCACTTATGGTTGCCTTGATGGAAATGACTGATGTTCCATGCCCTTCCACTCTACTTCACTCCCATTCTTCACACTAGTTGAAACTACTTTGGAAACTTTAAGTCATAATTGAGCAGATTTCCGTCATAACTGTTTCAGAAGCAGGGGTAATTAGAAAGTTTGCAAATAAAGGAGACTCTAGTTTAGCTGCCCATGGTAGCTTGCAATGTGAGTCTTTTTTTGCTTGTTTGTTAGTTTTTTTTCCCTTCTGTAAGTGTAGTGGTAGAGCAAAAGAAGGATGAGCTTTAGATTTAATTGTTCAGGGCCTGGAAGAACTGCAGGAACACTATTCAGCTGCCTGATCTTTACTAACCTCTTGAAGGTTCATAATTATAATTTTTGAATAATAATATTTGAGGGAAACAAGTTTTTGATGGATTAAGAGCGGTGTTATATATAAAGCATTAGGTTTGTGGAAGTTAGTTGCCTTTATAAGTTGTATTTTGTTATCTTATTCAGCCTAATCTACAACTTAAGTTTTGTTCTATTATAACAGTTTCTAAAAGGTATATCAAGGACAGGTGACGTGTTATTAGATGTAGTGTAACAAAACCAGTTCTAAGCTGCAGTTCTCATTCATTTATGATGAATGAAAAAAACATCATTTTGTGAAATGAATTGAAAATTGGGACTACTTGAATAATCTTAACATCAGTAATGGTAGAGATTAAAGGAAGACTGCGTGTGTTTGAATGTATTTTTGAGTGTTTACATAAAACCTATATCTTCATGACTTTAGCCATTATTATTTCAGCATTCTTTTATGCACATACATTTGCCCTGATTGGTAAAACTAAATGCTGAAAGAAGGGAGCACACAAGGAACACCAGAGAGGGATAAGTCTGTCAAGACAGCAACACAAACCTTTTAAACACTAAATTCTTCTCTTCATTCATTCCTTGAGTATTTTTAAAACAGCTACACCATGGCAAGTATCAATGATGGTAGTTAACAATTAAAATCCTTTTATAAAAAACAAGCAAATGGACTCAGAGCCCATAGCTCAGTGAGTAGGGCGCCAGCCACGTACATCAAGCTGGTGGGTTCGAGCCCAGCCCAGGGCCTGCTAAACACCCATGACACCTGCAACCAAAACTAGCCATGCGTTGTGGTGGGAGCCTGAAGTTCCAGCTCCTCAGGAAGCTGAGGCAAAATAATCTCTTAAGCCCAAGAATTTGAGGTTGCTGTGAGCTGTGATGCTACAGCACTCTATACAGGGCAAAATAGTGAGACTCTGTCTCAAAAAAAAAATGTATAAAATAAACTCACTTTAATAAACACTTATTGAGTATCTATTTTACACAGTGCTGAGTGTAAACAAGTAATGAGGTAACATGTGTTATGAAGCACACAGATCATAAGTTTTATGGTCAAACAGACACAGACTTAAAACCTGGATTTGGAATTTCCAAATTACATAACTTTGGACAAAGTTGTTCACATCTGCAAGCATAGGTTTCCTCATAAGGAAATACAAAACATAGACACCTCATCGGCTAGCTGTGAGGATCAAATATAAAATGTTCAAGCTCTTTTTGGCAAACAGTAAGAGTTACAAAAATAGTAGTAATTTTGATTATTCATTGAATTATAAAATATGTATTTAATATCTAATATATAATTCTGGTCTAGCTTTTTAGAATAAACAGCAAACAAAACAGTAAAAAATCTTTCTCTCATAGAACTTATATTCTCGTAATAGAGAGTGTTACAATAATGCACTAAATACTGATTACATTGAAGTTTAAAAATACCTTTCTGTATTCAAGGTGTTTAATGCCTCGTAGAAAGAGATGAAGGCAAACTAGTATGTGTTATGTACGAAAGTCTGTGATAATCACTTGGCGTACAATCTTTCTGAGACTTAGAGAAGTTAATAATTCTTCAAGTTTTTATCTTTAAGTGCATTTCTGAATAAAGATTTGTAAAATTTCTTCCACATCCAGGATTCATAGGATATTATAGCACTGTTAGGAGTTGAGAGAAAGGGGAAGGAATATTAAAAAGGCCATCTGGTTTTTTGAGTTCAAAGAAAATCTATTTCTCATACAGAGAAGAAAATACATTTTATAAATAAATACATCTGTGGTTCACAGGAAATTTGAAAAATGAATGAGATCATTGCTACATTTTATTAACTAATAAGCCTACATAACTCTATGGGAGGATTCTTTTACTTAGAATCAATGTTGCCAAGTATTTTACTTAATCCATTTTATTGTTTCAGCCAAAGATATAGCCCAATTATTTGAAGTATAATTACTACATATCAAGAAATTGTAAATTGGGAATAATTTATTTTCACCCGTCATGCCTCCAAGTATTATGTTTTACAGATTTTTTCCAGCTGCAGTAGTTATTTGATGTGGTATTATTTATCAACAGCCATGACCCATTCTGATCTGCAACACATCTTTAGACATCGTTACATTTTCTTTCTTAAATGTTTCCTCCATGTGATAATGCTTAAATATAACCTGAGTGGAGGAGTGAATTAAAACATATTTAGGTGGAGTTAAAGAAAAATGAGAATTGAATTAAAAGGGCTTTTGCTTAAAAGAAAGAGTGTGGTGGACCAAATGAGGTACACATATAAAACATGTAGCAAATTTGCTTCTTCCATATGCACACACAAACATACATGTATACACACGAACATGCACATATATGGTCTTAGCCTAAATAATAACTTATTACATGCTTTTTCTTCAATATTTAATCAGATCTACAGATTGTTGCCTATTTAAATGAGAAGTCTATACCATTTGCTGTCCCTAATGCAAATACGCAGTCAAGTGCTTAGTTTTTTTAATTTAAATGAATTTTTCTTCAAATAACTTACTCTTATTCTAAAAAGGATTTAAGGATTTATGAGGATGGAGCCACATGTTATCATTTAGGTATGTTTGGGGTTTTTTGTTTAACACTTATTAGCATAAGTTAAGTCCTTTTCAAAATAATTTTCTAAGGTCCTATCTAAGTCCAAATACTGGTTTATTTCTCATTGAATAATTTGCCCAGAATATGTATTATGTTAGTTCAAGTTATTCCCCTGCCATCATTCTGTCATCCTCACTTTGAAGTTTTCTTATCCAAGGGACCTGATTGACAGAATGTACGTGACCTTTAGGTGTCTAGGTTAGATGGGAGCCTCAAGGGGATACTGACCGTGTGTCAAATTCATCACTGTTCTCTGGTGGCTACTGAGTCTGGCACAAATCAAAGCTTAGTGAATGACTAATTTTAAATATAGTGATAAGTTTAAATAGGCTTAGGTTGTCCTAAGCATGAGAAATATTTCACAGGAAGACAGCAAAGTATGGCAGAAAAAGCACATACTCTAGAGATAAAGAGATCTCACAACCTAAGTACTTGAGAAAATCACCTAAATTCTTTGTGATGCAAACTATAATTCTCATTTCCAAGGGTTCTAAAAGTTAAATTAATAGGCATTTGGAGTTTCCAGTATATGTGGCATATTGTAAGGAATAATACAAGTTTTGCACAGTATTATGCATATCTGTTCAGCAAATCTTAATTCCCATTTTGATGGTGCAGACTTCAAATATCCTATATTTCTTTTCTTTCTTTCTTTTTTTTTTTTAATTTCAAATTACCATGAGGGTGCAAAAATTACCTAACTCTCACTTCCAGGGTTAAGTTCCAGTTATAAATGAGCCCCTCACCCAGGGTGCGTGTTATGCACCCTCACACTGTTCACAATAGGTGAGATCCTGTAACATGCCCTCCCTCCTTCTACCAATTCCCCTCCCCTAACCCCTCCCACCTCCCTCTAACACCATATTGGACTATATTTGTATTTTATTGTTCATATAAACAATTATTCATATAGTGGTTTCATATTAGTATAGAGTACATTGGATATTTATTTTTTCATTCTTGTAATACTTTACTAAGAAGAATGTGTTTCGGCTCCATCCAGGTAAATGTAAACGGTGTAAAGTCTCCATCTTTTTAATGGCTGAATAGTATTCCATGGTATATACACATCTCAGTTTGTTGATCCATTCATGGGTTGATGGGCATTTGGGCTGTTTCCACAGCTTGGCTATTATGAATTAAGCTGCAATGAACATTCTAGAACAAACATCTTTGTGGTAAAATTAGTTTTATTATTCTGGGTAAATACCTATAGGATTTAGTCTCAGTTTTGATTATTTTATTGCACCTTTTGATGCTACAGAGAATAAATTTTAAATGTGTTTTTTTTTAACTTTTTCCTGGTGGGTAATTGTCTCTTCCATTCCTGCTTGACTCTTATCATTCCTTTCCTTTTCTTTCTTCCTTCTTTTTTTTTTTTTGTTCAGCTTTGTTGGTTTCCTTCTGGATTAGCACATCTCAAGAGAATATCATGTTTCTCTTTACAAGGTATAATGCACAAAATAAAGGACCCCAAAATTTGTGTTGTTAGAGCTATTTTATCTACCAGAATGCAATTATTTGATCTTTTGACCTTTAAACATTCCATGAAGAAACACAAAGTATATTGTTATCCTTCACATTTTTTTCATGGAGAAACATATATTTATGGACACATGCTATAATGTTATATAATGTTAATGTTATAAGGGACAGATTTTAGAAGATTCCAAAAACAAGAGAAACCATTGATATCCCAATGTGATAATGAGTGACAGGACTTCAAATAATTTTTGAAATTTGGACTGCCAGGACTTGAAGACCTTTTTAGAAGTAGTTTGTGTTGTTGTCATTGTCTGAATTTTCTCTTTTTCTTATTATTGTTTGTTGTTGAAAGCATCCGTTTTGTATGCATTTTGCAAATGACAGACAGAAAAAAGAAATTAATGGAGAGATACAACCAACCTTGGCAGTAAAGCAGATCTGTCACCAATTCATAATTCTATTGTTCCCTCTGCAGCATGAAATCTGTCCACTAGACAATGAGTTGCAATCATAATCCTGTGTGTTGAGAATAATAATGTATTAATGCAAAGTATTTCTTTTCTCCAGTAAGTAGAGTAACTTCATTTGGATGAGAGTCAGGAGCTTGTGAAATAAATTTGAGTGCTTGCAGATAAAACATGAGGCTGCTCAAATAATCACCTAATGTGCAATTGGGTTCTTTATTTGTATTCAGGTTTCAATTCAAATGTTACCCCCTCTCAGAGGCCTTCTTGAACACCTTGGATAAAGAAAACACTCAAGTTTAGCCTTAACTATGATATTCTTCTCATCACAACACTAAACATTGTATTTGTCTATTCATTTTAATATGAAATGTACGAGCATGGCTATTCCAACTCTTGTTCATGTCTGTATTTTGAGGATCTGCTCACAGCAGTTAATTGCTAATCAACAAACATGAGTTAAAAAAACAGATGAATGCACTCAAATGTTAAAAGAATTACTTTAGAGTTTATCTTTTGTAATGTAATTTCAAATTGAAGAAACCTAGCCTAGAAAAAAAGTTGAATTTCTACTAAAGATCAATAGTAAGGACTAAATGTCTTGATCTTCAAACCACTGTATTTTAGCCTGGCTAAAAATTTTCACTATTTAAATAGATGGAAAATATGCAAATGAATTAGCATCAAGCATAAGTCTAGATGCTGTTCTCTCTTCACAAACACCAAGCACTGTGACTGTGGAAAGCTTAGTGCGAACAGAAAAGGTAATTATCCTTCCATTAAAACATTTTTAAACTGTTTTTTTTTTTTTTTTTTTTTTTTTTTTTTTTTTTTTTTTTGGTTGCAATGGCGGAAAAAAAATAAAAAAAAAAAAAAATTTTGTTTATAAGAAAAAAAAAAAAAAATCG
>CAUYPK010166434.1:0-15171 GCA_963574355.1 Loris lydekkerianus
CCCCTAGTTGGGTGACTTTGGCAAGACAATTCCAACCCCCAACAGATGGTGGTTGGTGTTTGGGGTTATGCCAAACCACACTCCCGAGGGCAATATAATAAAAAAATTTTTTAAAAAAAAAAAAAAAAAAAAAAAAAAATATATATATATATATATATATATATTTGGTGGCGGAAAGACTCCCTATTTAACAAATGGTGCTGGGTGAACTGTCTGGTGACCTGTAGAAGACTGAAACTGCACCCCCACCTTTCACCATTAACAAAAATTGATTCTCACTGGATAAAAGATTTAAACTTAAGACATGAAACTATAAAAGTACCAGAAGAGAGTGCGAGGAAAACACTTGAAGAAATTGGCCTGGGAGAATATTTTATGAGGAGGACCCCCCAGGCAATCAAAGCAATACCAAAAATACATTACTGGGATCTGATCAAACTAAAAAGCTTTTGCACAGCCAAGAGCACAGTAAGTAAAGCAAACAGACAACCTTCAGAATGAGATTTTTGCAAGTTATGCTTTCGACAAAAGTCTGATAACTCAAAGTAATCAATAAGAAAATAACAAATAACCTCATTGCTATGTGGGCGAGAAACTTGAACAGAAACTTCTCTGATGAAGACAGGCACATGGCCTATAAACACATTTTTAAAAATGCTCATCACCCTTAATCATCAGAGAAATGCTAATCAAAACCACTTTGAGATATCGTCTAACTCCAGTAAGATTAGCCCACATTACAAAAATCCCAAAACTACAGATATTGGTGTGGATGCAGAGAGAAGGGAATGCTTCTACACTGCTGGTGGGAATGCAAGCTAATATGACCTTTTTGGAAAGAAGTTTGGAGAGCACTCAAGGAACTGAAAATAGGCCTACCATTTGATCCTGCAATTTCTCTACTAGGTATATACCCAGGTGTTCAAAAATTATTTTACAACAAAGACATTTGCACCAGAATGTTTACTGTAGCCCAATTCATAATAGCCAAGACATGGAAACAGCCCAAGTGCCCATTGACCCACGAATGGATGAACAAATTGTGGTATATGTACACCACAGAATATTATGCAGCTGTAGAAAATGATGGAGACTTCACATCTTTTATGTTTTCCTGGATGGAGCTGGAACATGTTCCTCTTAGCAAAGTACCTGAAGAATGAAAAAAAGTATCCAATGTACTCAATACTACTATGAAATCAATATATAATCACCCACACACTCATATTAATGGCAAAACATAACTGTAGTCCAGAAAGTAGAAGGGAGGAAGAGAGAGAGGGGAGGGGAGATATGGGAAGAAAGAGGGTATTTGGGGGGACCTCACCTAATGTGCATGATGCAATGGTCCATTTCAAAATTATTATGAAATGAGTATAATTGTGATGGATGTGTTACTTAGTTCAATGTAAGCATTTCATATTGTATATCGAAGCAGTACACTGAACCCCATAAATGCATCTATGTACAAAGTTATGATTTAATAAAATATAATAATTAAAAACAAAAACAAAAACAAGGTACCATCTTGAAACCAGAGAGTGAGCCCTCACCAAACACTGAAGTTGCCAGAACCCTGATCTTGGATTTCTCAACCTCTAGAACTGTGGCAAATAAATTTCCACCCTCTATAAACTACCCAGTCTCAGGTATTTTGTTTTAGCAGCACAAATGCACTAAGACACAAGCGTAAGGATTTTTACTGGTAGGCTGGGGCCCAATTATGGAAAACCTTGACTATCAAGCAAGGGAGTTTGCATGGGTCACCAGCATCAGACCAAGCGAGATTCTTTGCCAAGGAAAAGACTTCCCAAGGAAAGTCTAGTTACTTCTTTTGCACAGTGTTATATAATCCGGTACACCAGTTGTGTACCCATGTGGTAAATTACATACTCACAACTCACTTTATTAAGTCAACTTGCTTAAAGCTTAAAGCACAGCCTCTCAAGTTTCCCTGTGTTTCTCTTATGTAGACTGATAGGTATGTCCTCTGGCCTGGGCACTGGGGCCACCATTTCAGATTTCTTATTCTCACAACTACCACACTCAGACCCATACTAGTCATTCCTCCCAGCTCCACTGATTTCTAAAGAATTAAATTCAATCTTGGTCTTGGACCCAGAATCCACTACTCACTTCAGGTTGAAATTAATTCCCTGTTCACACAGTGAAAATCATTTAAATTGATTCAAGGTAAGTATATTTATAACAGACAGTATTTGAAAGGCTCTTTAGTAGAAGTTTAACTGTAATTAGCTCTAAATTTCTTTTGTTTTATCTTTTAAGTTTAACTTTTGGGCTGACCTTAATGATGGATTACTTGCCAAATAAAAACCATTCAAAATAAAGACAAAATAAATTCCTTGTGATGTGGTGGGCTTTTCATTCCTGTAGCCCACCCACTCACTGCTCTTTATTGGGGCACCATTTCTCCATGTTCAGATGCTTTTGCTTAGACTCCTGTAGGTTTCCCAACTTTAGCAATCTCCTAGCTGGACTGCCCACTCTTTCCTTCTTCCCATCTAGTCTCTACAGTGATGCCAGAGGGGTCATTTTGAACATGCAAATCTATTTGTGCCTTTCTTTGCTTCCTTGGCACGGCATACTGCTCTGCACAAACTCATCCCCACCATCTCTTCCCAGCCCTGACTACCCAAGCCCCAAGATCCACACCCTTTATGTCCTAGTACACACCCACTGTGCTCCAAGCAGGCTATGCTATTTCACAATTTCCTTCCCCTTTCATATGCTATTCCCTGGACTTTCTGCTCAATATCCTCATAGTCCACCTTCAGGTCTCATATTTATCAACCCCTTTCCCATGAGGGCATCCTGACGATGATGTCCTCCCATCCTCCCACCACCTCAGTCATTGTTCATTCAGGCCTATTCTCAGCACTTCATGCAAAATTAACTCTACTGGAGCATTATTCATATTGTGTTTTCATTGTTTGTTTGCTCATCTGTCTCCTCACTGGATCATGAGTATTTATTTTTCCAAGTCCTGGCATCTGGGACAGTTAAGCCCAATTAATACTTATTAAATGAAGGAATAATGTAGCTATCAGCTTTGACTTTTAAAGTGCTACACAAATATTATTTCCCTTTCACCCTTTCTCCTATTCCTTATTCTATTTTGTTCCTAAAAATCATATTTTTTTGTTTAATTTTCACCCAGGTCATCATATGAAGACTCCAACCACAAATGTTCACTGTTAGTTATATATATTACCAGTTGAGATCAAGAGACCATTTTTTATTTTCAAGCAACATTCATCTAGAGTGAAAGGAAAGTTTTCACATCCATCAACTAGGTTTCACTCTTTTGCTTATATCAAGCTTTCAGTTGCACATACATTTTGGAAAGAAATGGTTTTTTCATATTCATGCCCACTTCTGCCTTGTAAAACAGAATTTTACTCAAAAGAATTAATGGCAGAAAGGAAAAATAAAGGTGATGTCCCAACCATTTTAAGCAGGAATTACAGTTCAGTATTGGAAGCCTTTTCTATGCCAGGCCAGGTGTGGGGCTACATCTCTGTACTTCTCTCTGGCTGGAATCTTTTACCTACTTACAGTTTCCCAACCTTGGTACAAGCGCCATTTGGGACCAGATAATTCTTTCCATGAGGGACTTTCCAGTGCATATGAGGATGTTTAGCAGCTTCCTTGCTTCCACCCACTAGATGCAAGTAGCATCCCCAAGTTGTGACAACCAAAAAATGTCTCCAAATATTGCCAAATGTCCTCTGGAGGACAAAATCACCCTTTGTTGAGAATCACTGACCTGAATGATTCCTGCTCATCCTTCTGATTTTAGCGAGGATGTCACCGCCTCTTGGAAGCATGCCTTGACCCCTCAGAGTAGATCAAATGGCCTTTCACTTGTTCGTATTGCATTGCATGCCATTCCTCGTGGCATGTAGGAAGGTTTGCAATTAAACACGTATCAGCATGCCTATTGCTTTTCTCCCAGGCTGTCAGAACCATGATAGTAGAAACGGGGTCTGTTTTGCTCACTGTTGCGTGCCTTGCCCTTAGCACTGTATCTGGCTCAGTATAGTCTTTGCCCTCAATAGCAACATTTTTAAAAACTGAGAGAAAACACAGATGTGAGCCACTGGCCAGAGGTATCTAAGAAACAGTATGATCTGAGAGGGATGGAAAATTTTATAGTGCTCTTTCTGTGTAATTGGGAGACAGTGGAGAGCAGCTGCGAAACTAATGTGGCAGGAAGGTCTTTGATGAGACACTAGGGGGATGTTGGGAGGGACACAGATAGATGTTTGCATCTGCAAGAATCAGGCCATGGAGGCTAACACCCCAGAGGAGCTGAGGCTCCTGTAATGCCTGGACTATAGGAAGGACTGGCCAATATCACGTTTAAATGACAGGACTTACCTACATGAAAATTGGTGGTGACAATAGCAGCTGTGGCCCTCAAGGGAACCCAGGGTGAACTGGGGGAGTGTGGGCAGAGTCTGCTTCTAGCTTCTCATACATTCTGTATCCATGGCTCAAATGGAAACAAGTAAACATTTTTTCTTTCCTTTAATAAATAAGTAACAGAAGTAACAGATCACAGATTGTTCTCCTTCCTAAAGATATGAACAAAATAGGAACTAACCTATTTCCTCCATCCTTCTGCTACTTTTTCAAAATAGGAGGTCTTAAATTGTTCTTATTTTTTTCTTGCTGTAAACTACTTTCGTTTTAATATGTTTGGTTGAGGGTATTAGAGTTTGGGCATGAAAAAGACGGACTTGATACAGGATTGTTTATGGAGTGTTTGGAAACCTTAAAGATAGTGCCATATCTAGAGTCTAGTGACAGCGAGGCACATTTGTCACCTCTAGACCCGAGAGGTGAGAGTCGTAGAGATAAAGGGCCGCCTGCCTTGAGCTGTGGCCTTCAAAAGAGGGATGTAGCAATCAGGTGATAAAAGAGCACACAAAATACATCAATACCAAACGTCTTTACTCCCTTCATCCCACAGCTGTGGTGAGTCCTCACTGGTAACATCCAAGTCCCAAGGCAAACACGATTGCCTGCTAATTCCATCCGCAAAACTGAGGCCCTGAGGCCCTGAGGCCCAGGGCAGGAGGAGAAGGGTGCAAACAGGAGGGGAAGGGATGGCAGAAAATGTCCAGTGCAGTCTTGTTACACACCTTTTCCAGAGGGGGCGCTATAACCTCATTTCAGACTTAATACCAACAATTTATAAAAGTGCATTGATTTGGTGACATTGTTTTTTTTACTGGGAGATGGTATATACTTTGAAAGGAAGCAGAACAGATAAATCCTGCATAGCTGTCCTAGAGACTTGATAATTTTCATAGTCATTGTGGTGGTCCAGACTAAAAACTAGGCTAGCACCAACTTCCAAGCCCCCATTACACTCTTGAGCATGGCTGCCTGAAAGAGACTGAATGAATACAACTGAACCTTCCCTCTGCCTTTCTCCCTTATGGGATCACACAACACCACTATGAACCTTATCCTTTTTCCTTCCCTCATCAGTCAACTTGATTTTCCTTCACTTTTGCTATGAAAAACTAAAACAGGCACAGGCTTGGAGCTTGTAGCTCAGCAGCTAGGGCGCCGGCCACATACACAGGAGCTGGTGGGTTTGAACCCAGCCCAGGCCTGCTAAACAACAATTTACAACAAGGAAAAAGCCAGGCGTTGTGGGGGATGCCTGTAGTCTCAGCTACTTGGGAGGCTCAGGCAAGAGAATCACTCAAGCCCAAGAGTTTGAGGTTGCTGTGAGCAATGTAGTAAGACTCTGTCTCTAAAAAATAAAAATAAAATAAAATAGGCAGAAATGAGAAGAACAGCCATCATGGCCCAACACGTGAGTGAGAATTTGAGGAAGATTTGGGGGGGATGGATTTGAGAGGAAAGGGGAAGAGAAACAGCAACTCTTGGGATGAGAGGATCTTGGGACAATAGATGGGTGAGCAGGAGTGTTAGGGTGTTTGCCTGCATATCACACACTATTATACCTTTCCCCATCAAAATTTTCTGAGCCACCTAAGAAAAGATTTAAAATGCTTCCCAACTTTTTATTTAAACATGAAGCTGTTTGGATAGAAACTCCAAGTCATCCCAGCTTTAACATAGGCTACAGAAACTAAGAACAGATGGCTGTCTGGATGGGGACCCTTTTCCAGGAGGAAAGTACAAAGAGCATGGGAAAGCAGAGGTGCCAGCCTCCACGTGACGCCACGATGCCGAGGTGAACTCTCTCACATTTCTCTCACGTTTTCCAGGAAGAGAGAACCCTTTCATCCTGGGCAATGTGGAGGGTTTATGGATAAAGAAGTGCTGCCCAGTTTAACATACAAATTGTCTCAAACATTCAATAAATGTGTTGGTGGCCAAACCTACAAATAGACTCCCTTTCAAGGTAACAAAGCCTATCGGGGGTGATTGTAGTTGCTGTGTGAGACCAACCCTTGGCTTCTGCCTGTCCATCATCTCCTGAGCCCTGATCTGGGCTTGTTGCCCACACTCCCATCTGTCCTGCTCACTGCTTGGCACTCTTTCCTCTCCATAACCTCAGCCTCCACCTGTCATCTGTGCCTTTGACAAGTCCTTTCTGCAAACTAGCCCTAAGTGTACATGTGAATTATAAGTTTTGATAACTGCTTTTCTCAGCAATATATTTCTTCCACTCTTGTTTGGTATTCTTGATGCTCTCTTGGCTCTACATATACACTATTCCCATATTTTAGCCAGGACTAGCTGGGGCCTAATGCGAACCAAGTTCAGGACACTGTTCTCCAAACTCCTCAGCATGGCCCAGGCCAACGACTATCCAAGTTCTTTCAAACCAATATTATTGCACTGATATTTATTTATTAACTCCTATAAGTCCTAGTACAAATTATTTCATGTAATCCACGGGAAATACCTATATGTAAGAGAATACTACTTTTCCTATTTTATAGATGAAAATACCAAGACCTAAAAGGGTTGAGTGATTTCCACAGGGCCAGGCAGGCAGCTGGTGGTAAAGGTGGGATTGGAATCCAGTCTTCCAAGCCTGTGCTTTAACCACTATGCCACATGTATCTAGAACGTTTCTGACCTCCAGAAAGGGGATTCACCAACACCTTCACAAAAGCCATGACTCCATTCTCCCTCATTCTGCACATGGTTGGCTCCTTTTTACCCCTCAAGTCTTAGCTTACATGCTTCCTCCTCAGAGGGGCCAACCTGCTCACAGTCTAAAGACGTCTCCCTGTTTGTATTCTGTCATGCATACTGTTCTTCTCTTGTTGTATTTATTCCAATCACTTATTCCAAGAAGTATTCCTTCATATATTTACTTGTCTAATGACTTGTCTTGCTCTGCATGAGATGGGACTGGGTCTGTTTTGCTCAGCAACACATCCCCAACACTCAGCAAGGTCAACAAGGTCATGGTCAACAAAGGACCCAGAGTAGGCACCTCTTCAATATCTTCCAAATGAAGAAATCAATGAATAGACTCTTTTTTGGCATTCTCTCATCTTAGAACCTTCCAAATTTCCATATGCTACTTAAATCATTGGGTCTGAGGCAAATGTTCTTTGCTGTTGGCTTATTACTGAAAGGGCAAAACTTTTTCCTTTGAGGGTAGATTTTACTTATAGATAAGTCTTTTGAGGTCAAATTTGTAATGAGTAAGTTTGTCACAATTAGATAACCTACCTTCGGTTTAAAAAGCCTTGTGATTATATAGTAAGATTGTGTGTTTGTGAGTCCTACACAAGCTCCCGAGAAGGGTTCTCATGGTTGCCTGATGGCAGCAGACCCAAGCAGTGTACAGACTATAGGGAACAATTCCATTGGTTACAAATGTTCTAGCACATCTGTTCAAGATAACTTTATTGCCTTCTAATTAAATTTCCAATATACCTATTCAGTCCAGACTCCTCCCACATTTTTGGCCTTAGGACTTTTTTTTTTTATTGAGGACTCTCAAAGAGCTTTCATAATAACAACATCTATCGATATTTACCATCATGAAAGTTAAAAATAAGAAATTTAAAAATATTTATGAAATCAATTGAAAGTATAATAATATCTTTTTAATAAGCTGTTTTGGTTAAAGTATGTGGAATGGACATATATGGTGTTCACAAGCGTGTATATATAATATATATGATATGGCATATACATACACCATACATAAATACAGCATGTACATATAGTATTGATGTATATGGTTAGGAAAGGGAAAAGCATTTAATGCACCTTTCAAATAATTATTGATATTCTTTGATATTGTACCAAACTCAACAATTGTTAGTTTCTTAAAGATTAGTTCAATGTGAAACAGGATACCACATCAATGAAGTTTTTGTACTCTGTTGAATTAAAATTCATTCCCCTAACTTGGGCTTCGAGTGGATCCAGGTATGATTTTGTAATGTCCTGTGTTTGGTCACCTGGGGAACATTGTTCACTGAGCTATGCACATCTAGTGTCATGTGGCCAGACAGCTGACCTGAAAAACAGTGTAAATCTGAGACTGGAAACTGGTTCAAGAACCATGAGAAGAAAAAGCACATGGAAGAGGAGAGACTGTTATAGACACGATGAGCAAATTTTGTGACCCTGTGTTTGGATAGAAACACATTACAGTGGTGCTGACTCTGCACTCTGTCTTTCATTGCCTACTCTGTGCTTCAAGAACTATCTTGATTGTCACTAAGTCTTGCTGGTTTCACCTAACTCCTACATCTTAGAGTACATGGAAATATGAGTCTGTGGGAAAGGCAGCAGGAATTTTGGGGGAGGTGTCTTTCTTATTTTGTCACCAGAACTTGCCTTTTGGCAGAAATTTTGTTGCTCGCACCAGTCTGAATGGAGCCCTCACTTCTGTCCAGTCTCACTGCATCTTCTCTCTCTCCAGGTGTTCCGGGAGAGGACCACTTTGTGAATAAGGCAAGTATTTATTTGGGGGGCAGGGCTTTATGTTTAAAATGAAAAGCATACTCCTTCTTTTAAGGAACATTACAGCCATACGGTTGTTCTCCCAGTGGGGCACTTGTTGTGTTCACAGTTAAGCAACAGTGAATGCGGGAGTGAGCCCATCCTTTACCAGGTGATGTTAAACAACCTGGGAAGCTGTGTTGGCACAGCTGGCCCTGGCGGTCGGGGAGGCCTTGCTGAGGAGATAATCTGGTTGAAGTGGGAGGGGGAGGGGAAATGGGCCACATCCATCACATCAATGCAGGGAAAACAAAATTTTGTGTCCTTTTGGCATCTCTTCTGGCTCTAAACAGTGCAAGCAGAGTTCTTGTGGGCAGAACCCACTCCACCCTGGAAATGTTGGCTTGCACCAAAACCTCACAGAAGCACAGGAGCCAGTGCACCTGAAACACTGAAAGACATTGCTGACTGGCAGGTGTCATGGTGAGGCTGTGGAGGTAGGCCTTGGGTGCACTTGGTGGGGAAGTTTCAGGAATGGGTAGCAGCTGCCTCATGTCCCTGCCCTGTGGTGGGTGACACAGACCCTGCTAGAAACCCTGACTGGTGCATTGGAATCAAGGACATGTTCCTAATCTGCTTTAGCAATGGCCAGGAGGGAAAAGATTGCGAATTATGAACAAAACCAGGAGAAAGAGAAAGAGAGCCAGAATGGTTTTCTTCTCATGAGGAAAGATTCACTGAAGAAAGCTTAACCTGAGCCTAGTCTGCTCATTATAACAAAAACAATGGTGCTTTTCATTTATAAAAACATTTTCACATTTCACTTTGCCATAATTGTATCACTACAACCAGATGAAGGGGGCAATGGGAAAAGTGAGCCTGGAGAATATTTCCATGATAAGGAAAAACACAAGTTATAACAGCTGCCCATACATTCAAGCCACAGAGCTGTTCCTTGGTGTAAAGCTAAAGGTAGGGATGAATGCCAATATGAGCGCTTTTAGAAAATGTTCTTTTGATGTCACAAAAAACAAGAAGGACCTCACCTTTCTTTCAAGTGTAGAACATGAACAGAAGATATTCTGTTTTGGATATTTCTAATGAGATCTTTACATTTTTCTTTTCTTCAAAACAAGAATAAAGGCTTCTGGTGACTTTCAGTTTGCCTTAGTCTTTATTACTCCAAGGACATTAAGAATTGACAGTACACATGCTTCTAATAATAAGTATTTGCTTGGTACTTGGGAAAAAAATGTCAGCATCTGGGGCTCTCTCAGCCTTGAGTTGCCACAGGCCTCCTGTGTGTACATGGTAGAGTCAGGAAAACTGGGTTGTAATCCAGGGTGACTAGCAAAAATCCAGGGTGACTTGCAAAAGACTCAACTTCTTTGACCCCAGTCCTCCCCGACCTATAATGTGAAGATAGGGTCTACTTTACAAAGTGTTACAGTGCTAGACTGAAGGAAAGATCATACAGAAAAAAGAAGGTCCAGCACAATTGCCTGGCACTTTAGTGTAGAGCACATTCATTCAGTCTCGTGCTGGGGTTGATTAGTATGAGCACATAACAGCTGATGGTTATAGTTTCAGGAATTTTCTAGGCAGTTCCCAAATCACTGGTAGGTTAAAACCGACTATGGTAGGAGTATTCACACCACAGAAACCAGCAGGCATTAATCAAGCTTCCTCCCCAACTCGTGGCTAAAGATTTAAAAGCACACCACTACTGCTCATAAGAAATACGTGTTTTTGTGTTGGCTTATCAATTTCCTATTTGATATTGTTCTAAAAAAATATCATGAACTAGATATTTTTTTGGATAGAAATGTCTTTAAAATATAATGAATTTTCTTTCACTGGGGAAAAGCCTCTGTTGGGTTAAAGCATTAGTGAAAAAATTGTGGGATTGGATACCAGTCATCAGTATGTTTAGTGGTTATGGCAGACTTTTCTGGCTGCCCACGTAACAACCATTCTCCCCACCTTTGCCCCTTATCCTACATCAAAGAACTAGATTCCTTGATTCCGGGAAGGTAGGACCCAACCCTTATTTACAGCCCCAGCATGGATTGTGACTGCTCTACCAATGATTTTCAACTGGTGTGCCAGGAAATCTTAGGTGTGCCACAAAAATTTTAAAGATCATTAATTAAATTATTTTTGAAAGGAGTTGAAATCCCTATAAGTGCTTTTTAATTTTTTTTTCCTTGATCAACATAATTTAAGTATACCGTGAGATAAAAAAGTTTGGAAAACACTGCTGGCTAGTCAGTCAGTCAGGACTGAGTTTCTCTTCCACTGTGACTGAGTTCTGGTTTCCATTCCTAGATTAAAAAAAAAAAAAATCAGGCTATCTTAGAAAAAAGCCCTGGAGCCCTCTTCTGTTCATCCACTCCGGTGTGAGGATATGATGCCACCTGAACACCAGGCAAAAGGTGGCAGGGAAAGCCCAACTCCCCAAGGATATCTGAGGAGAATGCTGGAGAGTGTCTTTCTGTGACATCGTTGAGCCACTGGTTGAAACCTGGGCCTGCCTCTCTCCAATAAAAGTGGTTTAAACCACAATTACATCTTTCTGTTACTTGTAGCTAAAAGCATTCCTATCCCATACAGGAAGGGCAATATAGTGCAAATGCAGCTGTCTTTTTTCAAGTTCACCAGATTATAAATTATAGTTGGTACCTACCTATAAAGCCCATCCTGGCTCTAATCTCAAAGAGTACAGAGCTCAGAGACAGAGAGGACCATGTTATGAGAGGAGAAGACAGGTAACAAATAGGGTCCTTCCTCTGGATCTCTATGGATTTGTCCAGCTATTATAATCAATGGATGGACATCACTTTGAAGTCCTTACAGAGACTTACGCATCAACTCCTGAGATTCCACTCTTAGGATATTTCTGTAGGTATAACATCATTAGGATGTTTTTAGGACTATTCTTGGATTATTTCATACTGAGTTATTTTGAATGCTTACCAAAGAGGACATCTGGGAAATTTACCCACAGTTGGCAAAACAATAAAAGATATGTTAGAGGAGTGGTAAAGATGGTGGTGGGGTGCTCCAAAAATTATACTTATTACTTTTTCCAAGAGAGAAACAAAATTTAAAAGAACATGCCATCATCCATGTGAGAAAATAAGAACCTGAGGAGGATGAGAATTTTCTAGCCGAGGAAATAGCAAACTAGCACATGGAGTACTGGCCAGGTGTCAGAATCTGCTTACGACACTTGTCCCCAAAAAGACTAGGCATTTTTCAGCTAAATGAGTGGAATGCCAGAAGCAATAGAGCATGATGAGGACATTTTGAAGAAGTAGGCAATGTAGGCCTTATTTCTGGAGGCTGAGGCAGAGAGATCTGTGCCTGTCTGGAGGCCCCCACAGCAGGGGTTTTTGCAGACTTGCTGTAGGAGCACAGGAGACGGGAAATGGGATTTGGGAAGGTGTGAAAATAGCCCTGTGTTCTTCATCTCCCACTGCCACAGTTCCTGGCTCATCTCTTCTCTGTGCAGCCTGTGATCGTGTCTGATGGTAACTTCTTCCCACACCCAAAGGCTATAAGCTTCAGAGAGCTCAGCTGCCAGGCTAGTGCCCAAGAGGGACAATGACGATAGTGAGAAGCCACATTCAGGGCCCTGGGCACTGAGAAATGGCAGAGAATGCTAGGAGGCTTATGAATGGCCTCTGAGGCTGTTTAGAGCTTATAAAAATCCTCCTTTCTCCTTTTGCTGAAAACTCCCATGGAAGTGAAAGGAACCTCTGTCTGGTTTGTTTCAAAGGGGGGTTTGTAAACAAAAAATTCTCAACATTATCCAAGTAGCTCCTTGCTGGCTGATTTTTAGAGCAAAATATCTCAACAGCTCCAAAACATTTCTTTTTCATATTATTCAAAGGGACTGAGGATGGGGTCTGGCATTAGATGCATTTGCCATTTATATGTTTGATTCTCTCTCTTTAAGTAGGTAGCCAATGCTTAAGTCCTTTCAGAAACAATTTTTATGAAACAACCATTCACTGATAAAAATTCATCAAAATAAAAATTAACTTCAGGAAGAAGGGGAGTTACTGTGAAGTATTCTTGTTACTTGGGATCAATGAACTCCAAATCTCCTATAGCTCTTGCAGACCCATGAAAGAAGCGAGTCTTCCTGTTTGCTCCCCAGGTAGAAAGTAAGCAAGAATGTGCCAGGGGCACTTTAGAGTCATGACTTTACTTTGGGGGTCTGAGTTGAATTCCAATAGTGAGATGTAAATGAATAAGTATATACACCCCCTCTCTTCTCTCACATGCAGGAAACGGGCACCCAGAAAAAGGGTGCATGTGTGTGTTTAAGCTATAATCATGTTACAATTACATCATTCAAAATAAGACTATAAATAGCTTCGGCGACAGACACACATTTAAGTTATTTCAAAAAATGTGTGCTGGGGGTAGTGCTTCTTCTGCCCCTGCTGCTGCTGATTTTAAAAATTTGGAAATTCAGGAAAAGCCACATATCTAAGGCACAGGAAGAACAGGAGTTGGAGTAGAGGGAGGTGAAAGGGAGAAGGGGGATTTGCCCAACTCTGTGCAGGTGGCCATTTGTGCGATATCCAGCATGGTGTGTAGGTGTCCTCCCTCTCATTATTTCTGCATTTTCATAGTTTTTGCTTCCTCAGCGTACTCAGAGTTTCTGTTTCCCTTTCATTTTTCTGGCCCTATGTGTTCTCAGCTGTACCTCACAAATTTTTCTCAATTCCCGTGGGCTTACTCCCCCTCATGCACCAAGTATTTTCTCATTCCCTTTTCTGGAAGAGAATTTGGTGGCTCCTTTATCTTTTTCTATTCTGTTTCTCTTTTCCTATTCTTTTTCTAATCCTGAGTGTTGACAGCCATTGGGTACAGCCAACTGTAGCCTCGGAATAGGGTCACATGGTTCAAAGCATTGTGGCTTGGACAGTCTCTTGCTTAAGGACAATGGATGGGGCAGTTCCTGTGTACAATGGTGGGGGCCATGGTGACATGTCTAACATAAATGTGTGTGGATGTGGTTAAAACACTCTCATATTTAGGCCAGGCATAGTGGCTCATGCCTGTAATCCTAGCACTCTGGGAGGCCAAGGTGAGTACATTGCTTGCGCTCAGGAGTTTGAGACCAACCTGAGCCAGAGCAAGACCCTGTCTCTACTAAAAATAGAAAAACTGGCCAGCCATTTTGGCAAGTGCCTATAATTCCAGCTGCTCGGGAGGCTGAGTCAAGAGGACCCCTTGAGCCCAAGAGTTTGAGGTTGCTGTGAGGTATAACTTCACGGCACTCTTCCCAGGGCAACAAAAAAAAACACTGCATAAAAAAAAAAAAAAAAAAAAAAAAAGAGGAAGAAGAAAAAATTCTCAAAATTAAACTAATATTCAAGATTTTTTCTTTCAATTTTAGTCTAACAGGACTAAAATTCATGTATATACATACATGCGTATTTTATCCTGAAGCTGAAAGCCTTGGAAGTAAAAATACCATAGAATATGCATCTCAATTGAACTGTTACTTCCACCTGGATTCTGTCTTGACCAAACCTGAAGAAACCACTGAGCCGCCTATCCTCCTACTCCCCATCATTTTATTTCCTCTATAATTACCATTACTTGAAGTTACTTTGTTTGTTTTATGACCTATTTCTTCTCCAGACTATAAGCCCCTTGAGAGCAGGGACTTGGCTGATCTTAATCACTACTTCATTCTTCAGCAACTCAGACTGTGACTGACACAAATATTTGTTAAATAAGTGAATTAATAAATAGAGTTGATGATGAATGTATAAGAGAAAAAAATACTATGTAGTCTGTAGATCGTCATCTTTCGTGTACCTCAGAATCACCTGGCCCCTCGATAATGTAGATCCATGCAAATATTCTGGTGGAGCATTTCTGGACTAGAACCCAGCATTCGTCATTGTGAACAACCACTCTGAGTGAGTCTGATGTAAGTGGTCCAAGGACAGCATTTTTTTTTTTTAATTTTTTTTTTTCATTATAGATAAAAATATGCACCATAGATGTGGCCCAACTTATCACCCTCCCTCCACCCAAACCTCCCCCCTCCCTTCCCTTTCCTTGGTCCTTTCCCCATAGTCTTGTGGTATAGTTGGGTTATAGCCTTCATGTGAAAGCTATAGTTTAGCTTCATAGTAGGGCTGAGTACATTGGACAGCATTTTGATAAACACTGCTGTAGCTCAACATGCAAGATCTTCAATTTGAAGTCCCCCAA
>CAUYPK010166435.1:0-63191 GCA_963574355.1 Loris lydekkerianus
CACGGTGACTGGGAAAATGCCAGGAAGGCTATGTTGAATATTGGGATGAAAATGTGTCAAATGGTTTATGAAGCTAGTATATGATGCCCCATGATCATATCAATGTACACAGCTATGATTTAATAAATAAAAAATAAAAAAATAAAAAAATAAAAATAAAAATAAAAAAAAAAAAATTTTTATCTTATGGACATAAAGAATGGAAGGAAGGTAACTGAGACTGAGAAGGGTGTTTGGTTTGGGGAGCATGAAGTAAAATTGGTTAGTGGGTATAAATGTACAGTTAGATAGAAGAAATAAGTTCTAAAGTTTGATAGAAAAATGGGGTGACTATACTTCACAACACTATTTTGTATATCTCAAAGTAAGTAGACAAAAGGACTTGAAATGATACCAGTACATAAAAATGATACTCAAGGTGGTTCATACCCCAACTATACTGACTGTATCAGTAAACATTCCCTGCATGTAACAAACACTCACGTGTACCCCCCAAATATGTAAAATATTATGTACCAATAACAAAGTAAATATCAAGTAATATTGAGGGCCATCCCACATATCAGAGTTGTTGTATTTTTGCTAGAGAAAATGTAGTAAAAGTGAAGTTGCTGTAAAATTTTTAAATCTCTTGAAATTATTATTTAATAAATCATGGTATCTATGTACATACTTTTAAAAATCAGAATACAAAAAATGCATTAGAAATATTTTATATCTTATTTGTGGGTTGAGTGTTAAGGGCTTATTTTTTTGTGGATTGGGTTAAGGGCCTGTTTTTTTGGTTATGTTTTTTTCTTGTTGTTGTTATTTTTTTTAATTGGACTATTCTAGATCTGAATCCAAAGAGCTTGTGGTGGATGATTTTTGCCAACAATAGAGATCCTAATTGTAGAGATGACTTAATAGTAATCACCAGGTGAACATGGACTTTGTGTTTTCGCCATTGCCCGGAGCATATTGTAGACATTCAATAAATACTTAATGTGCTACTTTTTGCCAAAATTTGCGTTTGAGTTAAAGAGAAGAAAAGCCATTTCCAAACCCTTATCAGTGGATGAAGAACCACATGCAGCTATTTTATCTAAATCTGGGAAAATACATATAGGAATTGAATTTTTCCCACAACGTTGAACAAAATTGAGACTACCTCCAAAAACTGCTTATTTCTCATCTTCATTCCAGAATTTTGACTGTGCCACTTGTCCACAACCATACTTTCTTAATACCTGTGTCTTTCCTAATTTTTCTCTTATTTTTATTAATTCATGCCAAAATTTTAGATTAAAGGAACTAGTGACGTGAGTGTAGCAGAGAAATCTTAGAAAATATAACTCTCACAATTGAACTCCAATCCCATCTGCAAACTCATGCAAGAAAAAAGAAAAAATGCACAGCTAAATGGCTTACACACCACAGAAGGGAAAGATTGTAAATCTTGAAATACAGATGAACTCATTTTATGAAAAATATATGAATACTGTGAAGTAGAGGTAAAATGGGATTCATTTTCAATAACAACACACTATGACCCTAATGTTCCCATTTCCATTTCACTTTCCCAGAACACATAACAAACAGCACCTAAAAATGCATTTAACTCCTCTTCAGAGACTATTAAACTTTTAAAGCATTAAGGAGTGCCTGCAAATGAAAAGGAACTCATCTACAACTTGAAGATTAGTAGTTGCCTTCCCAATGAATTCTAAAAAGCACATTTTCACTTCTTTTCACTCATATTGCATTCAGCATACCTGTGAATTCATTTACCACGAAATCTCCCATTTAAATTTCTAGTTGGTATGACGTTTTCTCCTCTGGTATCAGTGATGAGGCATTTATCTCATACCCCAATTTGGTACAAAGCTCATTCAAAGGTCACCCACTGAAGCTATAATTACCAGGAACCTGGGGGAAAAAATGAATGAATTTAACTTTCAGCAGTGCCAAATCGTTGATACTGCTCAAAATATTGTTGATAAAATGGGTACACTGCCTATATCCTTTTCAAAGATTTTTCACATTTTCACTCAAGGTCATCAGTATGACTTATAAATTCAGTGAACTCTATGGTATACCCTCTGGAAACAAGACTATAACAAAACTTGTAAACTGGAAAAAGCTAATAAAGAGTTTTGACTTAGTGACAGACTATGACAGAGGCATTTTATAGGGAAGAGGGTTTCCTGACTCAATGGGTCCTTTAATTAACAAGGAAATACACAAGTAAATCTGAACATGTCTAAGTAAGATCGGGATCAGTGTATTTTACAGGATGGTCAGGAGATTCTGGTAACCAGCCCTTTACAAACCATCCGTACGTACTGTTAACAGGAACCATTTATTAAAGCTCACAGTGAACTAGGAAGTCTTGAGAAATATACATGTATTATAATATTTAATCCTTAAGCCTTTGAGACATATGTCATTTTTCTTATTTTATTAGCCTGAAATGCAAGGCTCCAAGAGGCTAGACATTGATAAAATCACACAAATAGTAAAAGACTGTATTAAAATTGCTTGATTCCAAAGCCTATGTTAACTCTATGAAACTCTCCTCTCGTTCTTTGCTAATAGATAAATTTTATTGTATTAATAAAATGTTTTACTGTGAAATAATTTTATTGTCAAGCTTGTTAAGCTGGAAACTATGTTTCTAAGAAATCATTTTTTAGTCTGGTGCTGGGTTAGAGTTAGCCAAAAGTGGGACTTGTTTGACATTTGCAGGAGAAGGGAAAGAATAGAAGTAAAATAGGACAAATTCCCTTCTGAATATCTCTGTCAGTCATCAGATATGTGTGCCAGGTGGATTCCATCTTGGAGATTTCTCCTCCAACCCCACTTCCCCATCCCGTTTCAGCTGCTGCGTTTGTGACCAGCACTATACAAAGTCTCAGTGGCTCTATATCCCTGGCAACACTTGGAAATGTTATTCTTTTTAATTTTAGCTATTCTCATGTGTATATAAGGGTAGGTAGCTGCTGTTTTAGTTAGCATGCGCATGGTAATTATACTAGAGTTTAACAATTTTTCTAGCATTTTGAAACGCTTTTTCTAATCCTCTGTTGGAACATTTTTTTTCATGTTGACATGTGGAACTTATACATGTATAAGTTGACATGTATACTCATAATATAAATATGACCCCTTTTCTGGCTATATGTGCTTTAAATATCCCCTCTGCCCTAAATAAAGTTGTTAATTTTTTTTTTTTTTTTTTTTTTGCAGTTTATGGCCAGGGCTGGATATGAACCCTCCACCTTTGGCATATGGGGCCGGCAGCCTACTCCTTTGAGCCACAGGCGCCGCCCTATAAAGTTGTTAACTTTATAAAGTCAATTTCGTCACTCGTTTTCTTTGTGTTAAAGCTTTTGCATTTTCTATACCAAGTCGTGCCTGCAATATCCTCTTGAGAATTTATTGTTTCATTTTTCATATTTAGATCCACCATCCTCCTGGGATTGATTTTCATGTATGTTGTGTAAAAGCACTCAAATTCCATTTTTTTTCTTCGATGCTACCCTATTGTTCAAACATCATTTATTGAAATGCATATTCTGTCCCAAGAGCTCTGCAGCGCCAACTTTTTCATAAAACACGTTTCAATATATGCTTAAGGCTTTTCCTGAGCTCTCATTTCTATTTCATTGATCTAGCAGTCTATTGTTGTAAAAATATCATACTTTTTTAATTACTATGGATTTTTAAAAATCCCTGTTATCTGGTAGAACAAGTCTTTCCCACTTGTTTTTCATCAGCTATGTCTTAACTAGTTTTAGCCTTTGTCATTTTGATATGAATTTTAAAATTAACATGTCAAGTTATACAAATATAATTTTCTTAAAACAACTTATGATTTGACAGGAATTGCAGTGAAACCATTAATCAGGTTTGGGGAGTATTGACAAGTTGACAAAAGTGCATTTTCTAATGTGGGAACATAATTTATTATGCCATATATTTAAGATTTTTAAAATTCCTCTCAGTAATGTTTTATATTTTCTGTCTGAGGATCCAGTATAGTTATTTTATTTATTCCTCAGGATTTGATACTTTTAAATAATATTGCAAGTGATACATTTTAAATGGGCTGTTATTATTGGTAAAAACACACTGAATTTTACATATTGATCTTGGAACCAATGTGTAAAGCTACTCATGAAATCAAATAGTTGTAAATTCTATTGTTTTTTCTAAGTACAAAATATAATATGTCACCTGAGAATAATGACAGATTATTTCTGCTTTCTCATTCTCATACATTTCTTTTCTATTTCTTGCTTACTAATCTGTTTAGGATGGTCCTCAAAAACATATTAAATAAAAATATTATAGTTGTTATCTTTCCATTACACAAATCTTTAAGATAAATGTTAAATTATTTTCGCAGTATGCATGTTGTTTCTGAAAGGTTTTTTTTAAGTCCGTTTTTATGGGGTTGGGAAGATTAAAGAACGTTCACTCTTATTCCACATAACTAAGATTTCATATATAAGCATTCATATTTACATACACTTAAATATATTTTAATTTTTCAAATGCTTTCCTACATCCAGCAAAATAATTAATTATTCAAGTTTAGATTGAATAATTCAGATTAATTTTTCAAACATTGTATTTTTGTACATATATACATGGGGTCCAAGTGCAATTTTATTACATGCATAGAATGTTCAATGATCAAATCAAGGTATATAAGATATTCATCACCTAAGTACTTATAGTATACATGGGCTGGGAAAATTTCAGCTCTTTTCTAGTTACTTTAAAGGCATAATAAATGGTTAACTATAGTCACCCTACTCTTCTAGAGAACTTATTCTTTCTATCCAACTATATGTTTGTACCCCTTAGCCAAATTCTCTTCATTCTCCCACTGCCCCACAAATATCTTTACCAGTCCCTGGTATCTATCATTCCACTCTCTACCTCCATGTGATCAACCTTTTTAGTTTCGATATATGAGTGAGAACATGCCATGTTTTGTCTTTTTGTAGCTAGCTGCAGTGCAGTGGCATGATTGTAGCTCACTATGGCCTCAAAGTCTTAAGTTCAAGTGATCCTCCAGCCTAGGCTTCCCAAAAGTACTGAGATTAGAGAGGTGATCACCACACTAGAACTACTTTTTCTGAGATTTGTTGACAAAGATTTAATATGATTTAGTGGAGAAATTTTTTTGTTTGTTATCCTTATGATATAAAACTTCTTGAAACAGTGATAAATATTTAGTTATTATCTGTCCCACTCTGTTTTTCCTTATTTTAGGAAACTCCAATATTAGCATTATCAGTGTATTCTCTATAATTTTTATGATTTTTTCTTTGACAAGGTCTTTCTCTGTTGCCTAAGCTAGACTGTAGTGCCATCATCCTCATCTCAGCTCATTGCAAACTCAAACTCTTGGGTTCAAGTGATCCTCCTGCCTCAGCCTCCTGATTTGCTGAGACTACAGGCATGCACCACCATACCTGGTTAACTTTTTTTTTTTTTTTTTTTTTTTTTTAGATGTAGTCTTAGTATGTCAGGCTGGTCATAAACTCTTGGCTTCAAGTGATCCTCCTATCTCAGCCACTAGCATTATAGGCATAAGCCACCACACCTGAACATGATTCTTACATATATACAAAATATTTTATTTTCTTTCATCTCTCTAGTCTTTTTTTTTTTTTTTTTTTTTGATAAATTGTCTCACTTTGTCACTCTCAGTAGAGCACTGTCGCATCACAGCTCACAGCAACCTCAAACTCTTGGGCTTAAACGATTCTATTGCCTTAGCCGTCCAAGTAACTGGGACTACAGGCACCCACCACAATGCCCAGCTATTTTTTTTTTTTTTTTAGAGATGAGGTCTCACACTGGCTGAGGCTGGGTCTCAAACTCCTGAGCTCAGGCAATCTATCCACCTCAGCCTCCCAGAGTACTAGAATTACAGGCGTGAGCCTCCATGCCAGGCCTCATCTCTCTATTCTTAAATCTACATATTTTTTTCTAATCTAGTTTCCAGTTCATCAATTCTATTATCAGCTATATTCTATCTGGTGTTAATTCACCATTACATTACTGTGCTTTTTAATTCTTTAATTTCTATTGGTATTTTTTATAGTTTAAAATTCTTTGTCAATTGCCTCAATCTTGGCTCCTTGAAAATAACATAAACATTTTTCTTATTTTTTATCAGCTAACTGCAACATATGGTACCCCTTCCTCATTGCCTTATTTTTTTTTAGCTCTTCTTTGTTCACAGTGTCCTGCTCATTTGTCTCATTGTTTTATTTTTTACAGAACATTTTATCAAAAATTTGTGAGAAATGGGAAAAATGCAAAAAAAAAAAAGAAAAAAAAGGTCAAATTGATATATTATCTTCACAAAGATTTAGTTTTGCACATGCTAGATACCTGGAGGCCACTATCACTCAGGGATCACCTTAATTCAATTTCAAGAATTGAAATGAGTGCTGGGTATGGTGGCTCATGCTTTTAATCTGAAGGTCAAGGTGCCTGAGCAAGAGTAAGAGCCTGTCTCTACTAAAAACAGAAAAACTAGCTGGGCTTTTTGTGCCAGGCACCTGTAGTCCCAGCTACTTGGGAGGCTAAGGCAAGAAGATTGCTTGAGCCCAAGAATTTGAAGGTGCTGTGAGCTATGATGCCATAGCACTCTCCCCAATTGACAGAGTAAGACTCTGTGGGGCTTTGTTTAATTTAAACCAGTTTACACTTAACCCTGGGCACAGCACCTCATTGGAGGGTCTGGGACTCAAATCCATATTCCTCAGCATGGAAAGGATATACAAAGTGTTTTTAGCATCTCATCCTCTTTACTGCTCACTCAGGAATCAACAAACACCTTTTTGCCTATGGAAGAAAAGATGGGTTCACCTGCCCAGGCTTCGTTTGCTCTCTCATAGACGTTGAACCCAGAATTTTTTATTAATATTAATTTAATGCATTTTAGCAGATGTTTTTGTATTTTTCCAATGTTATATCTGTTATCAGTGGAGCAATAGTATCAATTAGTTTGACACAGTGGGAAATGGAGGTTTACTAATCATTATCTTAATCTCAATACACTTTCTAAAGACTCCATTTCTACCTCAGGGCTGAAATGAGATCATTGTTTATAATTATAAATTTTTATGTGTAAAACATATAAAATAAGAAGTCATTGATATTTATATCAGAAAAAGCATTCAATATATAATACAAATAAAAAACAAATATACATACATAAACACACATAAATTTAATATACCTATACGAAAGAACCTACTAAAATAATGGGAAGTGGCATGCGTTCCAAAGGTGACACCTAAGGTGGTGACTGTAAGAGAATAGCTACTACTTTTTGCAGAGGGTCTATCATAAATGTTTCCCATTGAAACAAAATCTTCAAGCAGAACTCCCAAGAGAGAACATCTTCACAGCAATTGTCCACTTCAAAATTCTATGAAGAATCTGTCTTGTCTTTTAATTTTCCTGAGTACCTGAGCGCTGACAGAGCAGCTGGGACCCAGCCTTTTTAGCAACAGAAGAAAAGCAAAAACAACCTCTTCGCTCTGCCTGTTCCAACTTCCTTTTCATTCTGAGGTAAATAGGTGTAGAACACTGGAAAAACAATAAAAATTCAATTAGGAAACAGTCAAGACTCTGACTTTATTTTCAGTTTTCAAGCAAACATAATGTCTAGATCCAGAGGAAAGAAATTTTAAAAAGCTGTAAATTCCATTTTTAAATTCAAAGCCAAGTTGTTCAGATTGTTCAAATATAAAATGAGGATCACTCCTATCTCCTTGGCAGGTTTGTAGGGAAGATTAAATGTGATAATTTTTTAAAGCTGCTTTCATAATTCTTTGTAATTCTTTGATCTAAAGAAAAGTTCGACTACTATTGTAATTATAATATGAATTACAATAGGTGGAAAAGTGTATCCACATAGAAGCTATGGTTTGTCAAAATAATTCATTAATAACCTTAGCTCATGTTTACAGAGCTCTGCTTACGCAGAGTCTAATTTGTTCCTTGGACAAATCCTGTGGGAAGAAGCCGAGACTTTAGTGTAAAGAAATTTTTCCTTGGAGTAGAAAGACCTGAATGTACATCCAAACTGTCACCTTCGTCAGCCATCAAACTACAAACAGCATCTATTCTCTGCCTCAGTGGCCTTACTTGCAGATTGAGGATAATACCTACCTGCCTCACAGATTTTTCAGGAGTAATTAGGTTGTACATGTGAAAGTGCCTTTCTCTTTGGGTAAATGAGCACCCAAGAATGGTAGTTGATTTACTAGTCCCAGTTCAAAGATAAAAAAAACACAAAAAAAACCCCTGAGATTCAAAGAACTAAGTAGGTCACTGTTACTACATAAAAATGAAATAACTTCATTGAAAATAGGATGTAAATTTTATGAATGTCCATTACAGTACTTTTCTGAATAACTGTATTTTTTTGCATTTATGAACAGCAGCTTATAGTGTGAAAAATATACTGAATTCTCTCTCTTTTTTTTTTTTTTTTTTTTTTTTGCAGTTCTTCGCTGGGACTGGGTTTGAACCCACCACCTCAGGCATATGGGGCCAGTGCCCTACTCCTCTGAGCCACAGGTCCCACCCATAAATTCTATTCAAGTTATCCTAAATGATTCAGCAATGATTTTGTATCTTAATGGCCCAATTAGACACCAGATTCTTGTGTATAGGAATATATCATAGAATCATAGTGTTACACTGAAAGGCTCTTTGTTATTTGTCAGAATTTATCCCACTCGCTACATACCTGAGGAAAGAGAGGTCATACATTGGCCATTCAGAGAGCGCATGGACAGACACTGAGCTGTAAGGAACTCTGAAAGTCACTGAATCTAAAGAAAATCACATTATCAACTTCCTTTCTTCTGTTGCTTGCTTGTAAAAGTCACGCACAATATGAACATAAAGCAGTTATTGGAGCATATCAGTTAAGCCACAGCTGAGTTTAATAGACTTCAGAACCTCTCAAAGTGCTATACGGTTTAAAGAAGATTATTGAAAGAAGAGACTTAACAGCTAATTGAAAAGATGGCTAAAAGCATTCTCAAGCACAAAGAAAATTTTCTCTGTTTAATGTACTCCTAGCTATGAAATTACAAGATTCTGTAGAGCTTCACAATGAAACCAAAAATAAAGTTCCCTGATTAGGCAATTAAATTTTAACCAGCCCTGTGATGATCAGACATTTATATTTTTTCATTTGCTGAGAAGACCATCTGGTTAACTCAGAGCAGGCGAATTCAGCTAATGTCTTGTTTGGATGAGACTAGACTATGGAAGAAACTGCCCTTCACACCTGGCTGCTTAGGACCCTCACTTTCATGACCTTTCACCCTCCTCTAGGCCAGAGAGCCAGAAAACCCCAGGATTTCATTATGGTAAATTAGATGTCACAAGCTGCTGTGATCTGCCTGCCAAGTTTAACAGTGACATTGCAAGTCTCTTTGCTACTCTCCAGGAAATCAATAATGCCTCCCTCTGCAGCGGGATCCTGAGCTCAGATCACTTTGTCACATTTCAAAGCAAATGACACAGCATGTAGAAATGGCTAACAGACAAAAAGTAGAGGAGTACAGAAAACGGGAGAGTGATTAATCCAAGAAGGAGGAATTAAGGCCCTGTAAAGGAATTTCCATCTATAGTCTCTTTCTATATTTCAGATGGACATTTAGAGCCTTTTCCATGATATACTGATAAAATCAGAAGATTGCACCCTTAGGATTTCAGATAGGCAAATTCTTGATAAATCATGATTCATTTTAAACTAGACAAGTCTACATCTGCAGTGGTAAACAATCCATATGGCCTGGTGGCCTAGACAGAGCTTCTGAAGATAAGGAAGCAAATCTCTGCCGTCTCCTTCATTTCCTTTTCTTTTTCATTAATTTTAGCATCCATCTATGATTTTTGACTACAAAAGTTATAAGTGTGATATTTACCACAGAGCAATTTTCTCTATCCTCCTGAAGAAAAGGAAGATTCCTTTTCCTTTAACTAATTGAAATTCTACTGTAAGGAAAATCATTCCCTTCTTCCCTATTTATTCTTTTATTCAATTACTTATTTGTACTCTTATAAACCCATGGCCATTTATTTTACTTGTTATATTACTATAATTATATATTTTTCTGAAAGTGTCCCAGTTTTGGCCTTTGGAAGACTTTCATATAGACATCTGTTTTCTTTTAATATGCTCTTATTATTTTTTTGAGCACTTTATTATATTCTAGTACAACAAAATATTTTGTGATTATTTTTGTACAATTACAAGCATTGGATTTGACAACTTTATTAATACTGGGTCATCATTATTTCTGGTTTATTCAGTTGCTAGAATTATTGTATGTATTTAAACATATGCATGTTTATGTATGTATTATATACTCATATGTACATATACAAAGACACACATATCCACAAATATGTACATTATGTATCTATATGTTTACATTTCTACACCCAGAAACATATACATTTGAGGATATATGTACATGCATTTATACATATGTGCATACATTTACACACATATAAATCTCCTTCAGTGTGTAAGTTTATATGTGTGGAAAGATAGATTCAGTAATTCAGTGCTAATTATTTACAGTGTAGGATCTTATTCATTCATTTCCAATATACACATAGTTTCAGAATTGGTATCTGTAGTCCTATAAGAAACAAGTTTACCAATTAGAGTATTATATCAGTTTAGAGTTCTGTTTGTCTTTAGCCTTAAAATATATAGTCCAAATGCTTGTTTCCTAACCTGACTTAGATTATTTTTCTCATAGTCTTTAGTGTAATCATGCTATCCATTTGTAATATTTGGATTAGGTTTAATTTGTTACTCTTCCCATTTTATTAATATTTTCAGTCTTCCCCCAATTAAAATTCAGATTAATTTTAATTATTTCTATTTGGGGATATGTGAAGAATTACTATGGTCTAAAGTATCAGAACTGTTTTAACAAGGTGTCTTCCTAGAAGCATCATTTCCCCTCATCTCTTCTGCCTCCTTCCCACTCTTTCCCCCACTGTTTCCATTCTTGCCCTGAAGGCAACCAGCCTCATTAGTTTCTGGTGACATTTTGTATTTCATTTTGCAGAAATGAGCAGGTACTTATATATTTTCTGATATCTTCTTCCTGTTATATAAATAGTAGCAAACTATACTGTGAATTCTCATTTGCACTTTTCTGTTTCCATTTCACAACGTATCCTAGAAATCGCTCCATATCAATCTACGGAGCTCTTTTTTATTCATTATTATAAATGCACAGAACTTCACTGTGTGAATGTATCAAAGTTATTTCAACCAATTTTATATGTATGGGCATTTATCTTGTCTCCAACAATTTACAATTACAAACAATCCTTAGAGAAAAAAAAATTTTTATTTTCATATTGTTGTTTTCACATTTATACTGTTTCACGCTTGTTTTCATTTTCAGACTGTTGTAATTTTCTTATTGTATTTTTATGGAAAAGACATAGAAGTAAGATTTCTAGATCAAAAGTTAAGTATACATAACTTAAAGGCTTATATTTTCATTCAGTAACCTATATATACATTTCCAGAATTTTCTTTATTGTTACCCTCTTTTCATTGGATAGGGTACAGGAGAAATGTGGTGTTTGATAGGTTTTCAGATCTTAGCTTCTGAGATGAGTATTCCCCCATAAGTTTCTTTTCACAACCCTCTTATTAGAAAATATCTGTATTTATATACAGATCCTCAACTTGTGATTGGTAAAAACAAAATATGTCAGTTAGCTTCCAATGGGGGGGAAAAATGTTGTTTTATTAGGTTTTGACAAATTGGCCTCTAGAAGGGTTATAACACTTGGTTTCTCATCAGTAATATTTGAAAGTGAGTATTTTCCCCCAGCCTCACCAATTGACTATATAGTGGTCCCCTGCCCCCCATGCCTCCATCTATGGTTTTGCTTCCTGTGGTTTCAGTTACCCATAATCACCCATGGTCCAAAAATATTAAACATTCCAGAAATAAACAATTTGTGCATTTTAAATTTAGCGCCATTCTGAGTAGCATAATGAAATCTCTTGCATCATCTCATTCTGTCCTGCTGAGGACATAAATTTCCTCTTTGTCCCACAGATCCATGCCATCTACTTCCTACCTGCCTGTTAGTCACTTAGCAGCCCTAAGGGTTAACAGATAGCCTGCCATGCAATCACAGTGCTTGTGTTCATGTAACACTTATTTTACTTAATCATGACCCCAAAACACAAGAGTAGTGATGCAGGCAATCAGATCTGCCAAACAGCAGCCTTCCCTGCTGGAAGTGAAGAAGTGAAAGTTCTCAGCGGAATAAGAAAAGGAAAAAAATCTCATGCTGAGGTTGCTGAGATCCCCATTAAGAACAAATCTTTTATCCTTGAAATTGTGAAGAAGGAAAGAAAGAGTCTATGCTAGTTTTGCTATTGTATCTCAAACTGCAAATAGTATGGCCACAATGCACAATAAGTCCTCAGTTAAGATAGAAAAGGCATTAAGTTTCAGAGTGGAAAATATGAAGAGAAAACATGTTGTGATTGACAGCAATCAGATTGGGCCCGAAAGCCCTGAACCTCTATGAAGACTTCTGTAGGAGGCTTCCTAACGTGAGACAAAGACATTTTTTGCAAGCAAGGGATGATTACACAGATGCAAGAAGAGACTTAAACTGAAAAATACAAAAATTCTTCATCCCAGTGAAGAAGCTGCTGCCACATCAGTACAGTGTAGTACTTCTTAAGGGAAAATTCATATCCACGTAAGTTTTATTACAATATATTGTTATAATTGTATTTTACTACTAATTATTGTTAAAGTCTAAATTAAGTTTTATCATACATATGCGTGTATAGAAAAACCAATATGCATAACATTTGGCACTATCTGCACTTTTCAGGATCCATTAGGGGTTTTGGAATCAATCCCCTGAGGAATACAGGGAAATTACTATGTCATCGTACTTTTTAAGTTTTACCAATCAGACAGGTATTTATTTAATTTCTTTAATTATTGGTATGCCTAAATATTTTTTATATGTCTGAACATTTTTAACATGACAATTTCACATGTACAAACTGTATTTTGTGAAAGGTCTGGTAACATTATTTTTCATTTTTCCATAAGATTTTTATTTTCTCCCTTCAATTTTAAAGAGTTCTTTATATATTAGTATATTAGCTCTCTTTCGAAATTATAATGAATATACTTCCGGAGAGTTTACCAGTTATCTTTTTTTTATTATTATTTTCACACATACTTGTGTTCATTAGGCTTCTACTTTTTGCATTAACAAAATTAAAAAGGCTTAAGGTTTTTGTTTCTGGTCCCTCTCTTGCCAGTTGTCTTTTGACCATTTTTATGCTGTTCTTGCCATGAAAATATTTTATACTTATATAGTCAAACTTATCAGTCTTTCCTTTTATTGCCTCTGGATTTTGAGACATCGTTAAAAATCTTTCTGTAGAGGCTGGCTCCTGATTGGGTGTTGATGGAGATCGGTGACCACTGGACTGTGACCCGAGACCAGCACCGGCAGGACCATCGGAAGACCTGCACCACAACCTGATATTAACGCCTTACCTGGACCTCCATAAGAGCTGCTAAGCGACCCACAACCAGGGATCAGCACCCGTCCGGACCTCCATAAGAGCTGTATGGTGACCTGCCCAGACCCCAGTAAGAGCTGCTGTGACCCGGAACCCATGCCTGCCAGGAATTCTATAGGAGCAGTGCCACGATCCGCAGCCCATGTCCGCAGGGCCTCCGCATACCCTGAAAAAGAACTCCGGGAGCTGTGACACCTGGGTCCTCCCTCCTATACCATCCATGCCTCCACACTGGCCCGCTCGTCTGGCCAGGGACCCTGTTAACCATGTGCCCTCCGGAGCCCTCACTGCCTCTGCACAGAACCCATCAAATGGTCAGAGACTGCTGGAGCCTTGGGCCCTTTGTGCCAAAGATACTGGATGCCATGCATTTCCAGAACCGTGTGCACCACCCCACACCCTGTTGCTGGATCAGGGTGTGTCACACTCTGGAGCTGCTTCCACAACCAGAACTCCCTGGCAGGGGCAGCCCCAAAGGAACTACACAGGGTCACTCCCTACAAAGATCCAGCAACAATAGAGTGATCCCACTGGGGTCTAATCTTGGAGAGACACCTCCCCAACTCAGAGGACAGCCAGAGGAAACGGTGAAAAACAATCATGAGGCAAAAACAGTGGAAAAACTCTGGCAAAATGAATAATCAGAGTAGATGAACTCCCCCAAAGATCAATGGGACAGACACAGGACAAGATCCCATGCACAAACAAATAGCTGAGATGTGAGAAATCAAATTCAGAATATGGATAGCAAATAAGATCAAATTAAAATTCCAAACAGTAACCCAAAAGATATCTCAAGAATTCAACAAATTCAAAGACCAAATGACCAAAGATTTTGACACATAGAGACAAGAAGTTGCAGCCCTCAGAGATCTGAGAAACACAGTAGAATCCCTGAGTAACAGAAAGAAAGGATTTCTGACATTGAAGACAAAGCTTTCGAATGCTCCCAAACTCTCAAAGAGAAAGAGAAATGGAGGGCAAAAAGAGATAACTCTCTCTGAGAGCTCTGGGATAATTTGAAGAAACCAATATTCATCTTATAGGGATCCCCAAAAGTGATGAAATGGCTTCACAAGGCACAAAGTCTCTTCTCCATGAGATTATGAAAGAGAACTTTCCAGACATGCCAAGAGATTCTGAAATTCAGATAGCAGACAGTTTCAGAACTCCAGCACGACTCAACCTGAATAAGACATCCCCCAGGCACATCATAATCAATTTCACTAAAGTTAATACGAAGGAGAAAATTCTGAAAGCTGCCAGATGAAAGAAAACCATTACCGACAAGGGAAAGAATATTAGAATAACAGCAGATCTCTCTGATGAAAACTTTCAAGATAGAAGAGAATAGTCATTGACTTTTAATATCCTAAAACAAAATAACTTTCAACCCAGGATCCTGTACCCAGCTAACCTGAGCTTCATTTATGATGGAGAAATTAAATACGTTAATGACATTCACATGTTGAAGAAATTTGCCATAACTAAACCTACTCTCCAGGATATTCTCAGACCTATCCTCCATAAAGACCAGCGTAATCCTCCACAACAAAAGTAAACCCACCCAGAAAATTTTGATCAAATTCCAACTTCCACAGTTGCAAATGGGTTAAAAAAGTCCACCGAACCCTAGAAAGGCTTATCAATATTCTCAATTAATGTGAATGTCTTGAATTGTCCTCTAAAGAGGCACAGGTTGGCTGACTAGATAAAAAAACACAAGCCAGATATCTGATGCATACAAATCTCATCTTACATGAAAAGACAAATATAGACTCAAGGTGAAGGGATGGTCATCTCTACTCCAGGCAAATGGAAAGCAGAAAAAACCAGGCGTTTCAATACTATTCGCAAGTGCAATAGGCTTTAAACCAACCAAAATAATGAAGAATAAGGATGGACACTTCATATTTATTAAAGGTAGTACTCAATATGATGAGATCTCAATTATTAATATTTATGCACTCAACCACAATGCACCTCAATTTATAAGAGAAACTCTACCAGACATGAGCAACTTGATTTCCTCCAGGTCCATAGTAGTTGGAGATTTTAACACCCCTTTAGTAGTGCTTGATAGATCCTTCAAAAAGAAGCTAAGCAAAGAAATTTTAGATTTAAACTTAACCATTCAACATCCGGACTTAACAGACAGCTACAGAACATTTTATCCCAACAAAACTGAATACACATTCTTCTCATCAGCCCATGGAATATACTCCAAAATTGACCACATCCTAGGACACAAATCTAACCTCAGCAAATTTAAAAAAATAGAAATTATTCCTTCCATCTTCTCAGACCATCATGTAAAAAATGTTGAACTCAATAACAACAGGAATCTGCATATCCATACAAAAACATGGAAGCTAAATAACCTTATGCTGAAGGATAGATGGATTATAGATGTGATTAAAAAGGAAATCACCAAATTTTTGGAATAAAACAACAATCAAGACATGAATTATCAGAACCTCTAGGATATCGCAAAGGCAGTCCTAAGAGGGAAATTTATAGCACTACAGGCCTTCCTCAAGAAAACAGAAAGAGAGGAACTTCATAACTTAATGGGACATCTCAAGCAACTGGAGAAGGAAGAACACACCAACCACAAACCCAGCAAAAGAAAAAAAATAACCAAAATCAGAGTAGAATTAAATAAAATTGAAAAAAAAATTATACAACAGATCAATAAATCCAAAAGTTGGTTTTTTGAAAAGATCAATAAAATAGATAAACCTTTGGCCAACCTAACCAGGAAAATAGAGTAAAATCTCTAATTTAATTGATCAGAAATGGTAAAGATGAAATAACAACAGACCCCTCAGAAATTCAAAAAATCCTTAATGAATATTACAAGAAATTTTACTCTCAGAAATATGAAAATCTGAAAGAAATTGACCAATACTTGGAAGTATGCCACCCACCAAGACTTAGCCAGAACAAAGTGGAAATGTTGAACAGGTCTATATCAAGTTTTGAAAAAGCATCAATTATACAAAATCTCCCTAAGAAAAAAGCCCAGGACCAGATGGCTTTACATCAGAATTCTACTAAACCTTTAAAGAAGAACTAGTACCTATATTACTAAACCTCTTCCAAAATATAAAAAAAAAGAAGGAATACATTCTATGAAGCAAACATCACCTTGATCCCTAAACCAGGGAATAACCCAACAAGAAAAGAAAATTATAGACCAATATCACCAATGAATATTGATTCAAAAATACTCATAAGATCCTAACAAACAAAATCCAACAAAACATCAAAAAAATTATACACCATGACCAAGTCGAATTTATCCCAGGGTCAAAAGGCTGGTTCAATATACGTAAATCTAGAAATGTAATTCAGCACATAAACAAACTAAAATATAAAGACCATATGATTCTTTCAATTGATGCAGAAAAAGCTTTTGATAATATCCAGCATCCCTTCATGATCAGAACACTTAAGAAAATTGGCATAGACAGGACATTTCTTAAACTAATAGAGGCCATCTACAGCAAACACACAGCCAATATCGTATTGAATGGAGTTAAATTGAAATCATTTCCACTTAGATCAGGAACCAAGCAAGGTTGCCCATTATCTCCATTGTTCTTTAACATTGTAATGGAAGTTTTAGGCATTGCAATTAGGGAAGAAAAGGCGATCAAGGGTATCCACATAGGGTCAGAAGAGATCAAACATTCACTCCTCGCAGGTGACATAATGGTATATCTGGAAAACACTAGGGATTCTACTGCAAAAGTTTTAGAAGAGATCAAGGAATACAGCAATATCTCAGGCTACAAAATCAACACCCATAAATCTGTAGCCTTTGTATATACCAACAATAGCCAAGCTGAAAAAATAGTCAAGGACTTTATTCTTTTCACAGTAGTGCCAAAGAAGATGAAATATTTGGGAGTTTATCTAACAAAGTATGTGAACCATCTCTATAAAGAGAACCATGAAACTTTAAGAAAAGAAATAGCTGAAGATGTTAACAAATGAAAAAATATACCATTCTCATGACTGGGAACAATCAACATTGTTAAAATGTCTATACTACCCAAAGCAATACATAATTTTAATGCAATTCCTGTTAAAGCTCCATTGTCATACTTTAAAGATCTTGAAAAAATAATACTTTATTTTAGATGAAATAAGAAAAAACCTCGAATAGCCAAAACATTAGTCAGAAATAAAAACAAAGCAGGAAGAATCATGCTACCAGACCTGAGACTATACTATAAATCGATAGTGATCAAACAGCTTGGTACTGGCACAAAAACAGAGAAGTAGATGTCTGGAACAGAATAAAGAACCAGGTACTTACCGTTATTTGATCTTTGACAAGCCAATTAAAAACATTCAGTGGGAAAAAGATTCTCTATTTAACAAATGGTGCTAGGTGAACTGGCTGGCAACCTGTAAAAGACTGAAACTGGACCCACACCTTTTACCATTAACTAAAATAGACTCTCACTGGATAATAGACTTGAACTTAAGACATGAAACTATAAAAATACTTGATGAAAGTACAGGGAAAACTCTTAAAGGAATCGGCCTGGGTGATTATTTTATGAGGAGGACTCCCCAGGCAATTGAAGCAGTATCAAAAATACATTACTGGGACCTGATCAAACTAAAAAGCTTCTGCACAGCCAAGAACATAGTAAGTAAAGCAAGCAGACAACCCTCAGAATGGAAGAAAATTAAACCAATAAAGGTTTAATAACCAGAATCCACAGAGAACTCAAACATATTAGCAAGAAAAGAACAAGTGATCTCATCTCAGGGTGGGCAAGGGACTTGAAGAGAAACTTCTCTAAAGAAGACAGACGCACAATCTATAAACACATGGGGGAAAAAAGGTCATCATCCTTAATCATCAGAGAAATCAAAACTAATTTGAGATATCACCTAGCCTCAGTAAGAGCAGCCCACATAACAAAATCCCAAAACCAGAAATGTTGACGTGGATGTGGAGAAAAGGGCACACTTCTACACTGCTGGTGGGAATGCAGACTAATATGTTCCTTTCGGATGGATGTTTGGAGAATACTTAGAGTTCTAAAAATAGACCTAACATTTGATACTATATTCCTTTACTAGGTATATACCCAGAAGACCAAAAATCACAATATAACAAAGACATCTGTACCAGAATGTTTATTGCAGCCCAATTCATAATTGCTAAGTCATGGAAGAAGTCCATCAACCCACGAATGGACTAGCAAATTTTGGTACATGTATACCATGGAATATTATGCAGCCTTAATGAAAGATGGGACTTTACCTCTTTCATGTTTACATGGACAGAGCTGGAATATCTTCTTAGCAAAGTATCTCAAGAATGGACGAAAAAGTATCGAATGTACTCAGCCCTACTATGAATCTAATTTATCGCTTTCATATGAAGGCTATAACCCAACTATAGCTCAAGAATATGGGGAAAGGGCCAAGGGAGAGGAAGGGAGGGGGGCGGTTTGGGTGGAGGGAGGGTAAGGGAGGGTAATGGGTGGGGCCACACCTACAGTGCATCTTAGAATGGGTACAGGCAAAACCTACTAAATGAGGAATACAAATGTCTACATACAATAACTAAGAAAATGCCATGAAGGCTACGTTGAACAGTTTGACAAGAATATTTCAGATTGTATATGAAACCAGCACATTGTACCCCTTGATTGCACTAATGTACACAGCTATGATTTAATAATTAAAAAAAAAGTCTTTCTGTAGATGAAGTAGAAAAGCCCAGAAGTACATTTAGATATTGTTTTAATATGTACATTATGATAATAATGTAATTTATTATTGCATTAAGATATGAATAGAATCAATAATGTAATAAATGCAATGTATTATCACATTGATGTATAAATGTAATAAATAATTTACATTTAGATCTCTGAAACACTTGAACATTCTTTCTGTGAATGATGGAATGTATAGGTCTAATTGTACCATCTTCCAGTGGCTACTCATTTTCCCCACCACCATTAATTCAATAGCTTATTATTATCCTGGGGAATTGAGGTGCCATTTTTATCATTTACCACATTTTCATATGCATTGGTGTCTATTTCAAGATTTTAAATGTATTTCACTGACATTTTTGTCTGTTCATCTTTCCGTACCATTTTGATTTAATTTTTGTGTCTTAATACCATGCTTTAATGCCTTCTAGAACTAACCCCTCCCATAGTTTTGCTTTTGTAGTATTTTCTCATCTATTCTTATATGTCAATTTTTTTCATATGAACTTTTAATATTAGTTCTTATACCTTTAGAAAATAGTTTCTTCAAATTTTTATTGGATATATGTCAAATGTATAAAATAGATTGGATAAAATTGACATCCTTATAATACTGAACTGGTCTAGGTAAGAACTGTGCATGCCGTTAATACCATTTCATTGATTTGTGTCTTGGTTTGTCTTTCAGAAGGGTTTTAAACTTTTTTTATTTTAAAGCAATCATGAGATTTTTAAATAGGCTTCCTTAGCTATTTGTGCAACTAAAACAAACAAACAAAAAAAATACCATAGACTAAGTAATATGTAAAGAAGATAAATTTATTTCTCACAGTTCTACAGATTGGGAAGTCTAAGGTCAAGGTGGTGGCAGGTTCAGTTTTCTGGTGAGGATTGCTCTCTGCTTCCAAGGTGGCTCCATGAGGCCACATTCTCCAGAGGTAATAAATACCACATCCTCCCACGGCAGAAGCGCAAAAGGGACAAAGTCCTTTCTTCAAGCCCTTCTATGAGAGCACATAATTCCATTCACAATAGAGGAACTCTCATGGCCTTATTGCCACTTCAAGGCCCCATGTCTTAATGCTATCACATTGGCAACACATGAATTTTAGAGGGACACGTTTGAACCACATAGCATAGGTAGCAAATTACTGATTTCTGCTATCATGCCCACTACCTGAATTATTTTAGTTTTTAATTAATTTGTATTATTGATTGTCTAGAATCTATGGGAGTAGAGATATTTTTATATATACTTAGGCCTCAATAGATTTCTCTTATATGATTACATTACAGTATAAAGTTGTCTAGTCTATTTTTTTATTATATAAAATACTGACCTTATGCAAGTATCTCTTTCCCCGTGTGTGTGTGTGTGTGTGTGTGTGTGTACACACAAACATATAAAATTATCTTTCAAATGCTTCCCAATATCACTGTATTCTTGAGTGTTTTTTAACAGAACATGGCTTTGGATTTAGTTGAAGTCTTTTTGTAAGTATCTGTGAAGATACTTTTTTACTTCAGGCTACTATAACAAAACAGCATAAACTGAGTGGTTTTCAAATAACACAAATTTATTTCTCGCAGTTCTGGAAACTAGTTCCGGATACTAAATAGTATGAGATCAGGATGCCAGCAGAATTGTTGTCTGGTGAGATCTCACCTTCTTGTTCATAATTAGCTCCTTCTAGCTGTCTCTTTTCCGAGTGGAAAGGACAAACTGGCTCCCTCAGGTCTATTTCATAAGGACATTAATCCATTCCATGAGAGTTTTGTTCTTAGGACCAAATCACTTCCCCCAAAGTCCCATCTCCTAGTATCATTGCCTTGAGGTACAGGATTTCAGCATATGAATTTGGGTGGTGGAGACACAAACATTCACAAGATTGTAATAATCATATATCACATGTATTAGTCAGGTATTAATGGTACTTGCCAATAACAGAGGCCTAATGTTTAACCACTTTTGTATTTCTGGAATACCACTTGGCCATAGTATATGAGATTTTGCCACTATGCACTTAGGTTGGCAGCACTGGACAAACAGCTCAATAAAGTTTCATAACCTTGATGCATCTCACAGCTAGATTTGTGTCGCCCTATGTCTATGTCTTGCTCAGTGGTGTTCATTGCTGTTATTGTGTGTAGTCATGAGAAATGTCAGAGCTTGAATTAAAGCAATAAACAAACATTAAATTTCTTGTTAAGCTTGGCAAGAATGAAAGTGAAATCAGGGACTTGTTAGTCCAAGTTGATGGGGATAATGCCATAAGAAAACAGCAGTGTACAAATGGATTAAACGTTTTTCTGAGGGGAGCTACTGTGTGCATTGTAAGTCCCTTCCCTACTGTTTAAGTTTTATTGTATCAGAATCCTTTTTTAGTATTTTAGACTTAGATTGAACTTAATCTTTCTGACAGTGATCTTTAGACCTACTTTATGCCTGCCATTTGGTATCCTCTCTCACAGCTTTTCTGGGTCTGCCTTTGCTAGCCACAGTCTTGGAGAGGGGAACAGGTGGGGCAGGAGAGTAAGGCTATTCACTCAAATTTAGCACGTTTTTCCTTGTTATACTTACAATCATATTGAAGTTTGGGATTCTCTGTATTTAAGTTATGCTTAAATTTTGTTTGTTTGATTCTGTTGTTATTTTACTTTCCCCTTCTTGTTCTCTATTTATGGAGGAAATACTGTAAAACAGGAACCTAGGCAGTCTTTAGATATTAGGAGTTCTCACCTCTCATAGTTTATGTCCTTTATTCTTCCCACTTTCTTCCTATAGCATTAGAGTTTGGCTAAAATTCTTTTATTTGGCAGCATATATCCACATGGCCTAGAAACAATTTATTCTTCGTTCTTGCTTTCCCACAGCTGAACATTATTTGGCTTGCCCAATCTGCCTTTCTATGACATTTTATTCCAATTCAAGGCAGTGATAATTAGCAACTCTAGGGCAAAAACAAAAAAAAATGACAGCAATATGTTCAATAGGCAGCTAGATAATGCTGAACACTTCAATGTATAGGTCTAGCCAGACATAAATGTTATGTTTCAGCCGTTATACTGAAAATTATGTACATTGTAGATGGCTAATTGTAACATGCCTTAAGTTTCCCAAAATGGTTTTTATATTAAAAGAGAACTCTGTGTTTTTATATATAAACATGCATTATAGTATTATATCTGTGATTTAAGTTGTTTAATCCTACAGAATTGGTAAAATCCTGAAAGAAGCATCTCTGGGTATCAAACCCTCTCTTCCCACTGCCTATACTTATGAAGCCCTCAACAAGTATTTGTGGTTGTTACATGCTTTGCAAAAATATAGCCCCTTAAGGTAAGATAATGTATAAAAAGAAATACTAGAGTGAGATTCATAACATATAGAAAAGTCTTAATAAATACAATGTATTTTCCAAAGTTTATGAAGAAAATTGTATGACTTATTATGTGACACATTTAGAAACTTTACTTTCAAAACTATACTTACTGAATAATAAACAAATGTTCAATCTCTAAGCAATGCTTGTTACATTATCTATGAAAACAAGTAAACAAATAAGGCTTGCAAAGTAAATAAAAGACTTGCAAAGAAGGCAATTGAGTACAGCCATAAGTCTGAATACTCAGATTAATAAGCATTGTAATGCTGATTACAGGTAGTACAGAAACAATTAACTCGGGTTTTTAAACATTTTTAAAGTCTGCTTTAACTAGAAATCCTGAGTGTCCATATCTTGGGAAACATTTTTATCACTGGTAGATGCCTGAAGTCATCCCTGAGACATGTTCTTTTTATAACCCAATATGTGAAAATAATTACTCAGGGACTCACAGATACACAATACATAAAAGGCCTCAGAAATCATTCAATTTAGGCAAATGTCTGAAGTGCTTTCTAATCTGAGGATCTGCAAATTTGAATTAAAAGTTTGACAAAAATGATTTCTTGGCATTTATGGCTTAAACATTGTGACATTCACATTCTTATACTGACCTTCATTAGAGGAAACCAAGATGTGCAAAGAGAACTATTCTGGGTCTGGTTTCCCAGGGAACCAAGGGGTAGGAATTTTCCATGTGTCAGTCTGTTTCTATCAAAATCATTGACTCTCCTGAGCACAAAGTAAAGTCAGTTAAAATTGGAAGAAGAAAACCCACACTAAGCATATTTTTCATGAATTTAAAATACTTATGTTCATTAGGTGATCAATGACTAGCTCTCCATTTTAAGGGCTTAAAATTATTGTGCCTCTGGGTACAGTTACTACCTCTAGCCATGCTCATTGTGTACTGAACACTTTCAGTGGGAAGGAAGAATTCTCTTCAATTACCTATGCATGGTTCCCATGGAGTTATATGGATGCAACACGCTCAATCCTGTCTACATAAGGTGTGCTTGCAGCATGATATAACATTATACAGCAGAACTAAAACATGTAAAGAGAATGACTGTGACATTACAAGGTCAGCTCATTCTAAAACTAAGACAAAAAAAAAACTAACAAAAGAAATTCAGTTCTTGTAAGACATATTTGAATAAACCAAAGATTCAAAACCAAAAATAGAGATTTTGAAACAGCTAAACATACAAACATAGTTTTTCAATGTGTTCTTATAAATCAGTTATGGGTATTTTTTTCAGTTATGGGTATTTTAAGCAACTTATTAATCAATTAATTTAAATATCAATAGCAAGCATTTTCTAATATATGGTTATGCATTTATTTAACAAAAATTACTGAAATGTTTACATGTGTACTAGGATTATCTGTAACATGCATAATCAGAAATGAACCTTGTTTAAGGCAGCATGCTGCCACTGGAGGTTGAGAATACTAGATGTTCTCTCATTCTAATATTAAAATTATAATGCTTTTCTATGACAATGTAACCAAGTTAATATCCATTGGTTATAATGGGAAACTAATGTGGCCTAAAAAGTGGTACAGTTTGTTTTTAGTTTTTTTTCTTGTTACTATGTTGTTGTTGTTAAATATATAAAAATTACCCAACAGTAATGTAATCAATAGATATGTATTTCCACAACATAGAATGCAGAGAGTTGTTAGAGAATAAGAGAGGAAAAGTAAGAAAAAAGATTAGCAGCCATATTGGTTGACACAAAAGTTAAACAATGAAAATAGAGTGGCCTAGGAGGGGAAAACCTTAACTAGAGTGCGTGAGATGGAAATTCCTTTGTGAAAAATGGAAAGAGATTAAAAACAACACTATTTCAAATCATGCTATTCGGGTGGAAAACGGAATAAATCCAAAGCGACAGAATTTACATGTAACTTAGATATACATTCTGATTGACTAAAGGGAAAGAAAATGTCAGGAGAATTGGTTACTGATTAGGGGTCTAAAGAATCAAAAGATGGTATGAAGTTTTGGATAATTGATTAGAAACATCATAATATATGTTCCTGTTATTGCTAATTAAAAGTCAAAGGAAAGTCTGAGGATTTTTGATATTGTATTCAAGGTAGAGTTTTGTGATTAAGAAAATGTCAACAAATATTTGTATAAACAAGATTCAAGAGACCATTTCTCTGTTTACTCCATGTATAATGGACAAATAGACGGTGAGTGGGGCATGTAATAAAAGCTCATTACTGAACTTCAAATTCTTCCTAGGAAGTCATTGAAATGAACAAGGAGAACACAGGGAAGACATCTTCCTCAGCTGCTCAAAAAAGTGACAAATGTGGGATTAACACTGGACTCATAAAAATAAATATGATGGCTACTCTTATTGCAATGCATAGATAGAAAAAGAAAACAGAATAAATTAGACCCAGTTCATGTAAGAACTTACTATGTACAAATGGAGTCATCAATAGTCAATGGGAAAAGATACTAAACCTATTGTTTAACTATCTGGAGTAAAACAAAACAATATCAATAAATACTGCCTCCAATAGACTAAAAAAAGAAAAAGAATAAAGATAGTTTAATCCATTAATGCTACAAAAGTCTTTTCCCTAGGAACTCTGAGGAGAAATGTTCAAAGAGAGGAACTGAGGTCTGATAGGAAATGAATCTCACCAAGAAAATTTCCCTGAGGATATGTCATTCTTACTGGCCTATGTGAATACACATGAAGAAATGATACATATTTCTGAACATCCTAGGAAAATAGTACAAATCCTAAGTGATCCTTACCTTCACATAATAGGAAAGTCTTCCTTTTGCTGGAACATAAAAGAGTAGTTCAGGGTCCCCAAACATGATCTTTCAAGGACTTCAGTATTCTTGGTCCTAACAGGCAGAGGGGAGGAGAGGAAATAGATATTAAAATCCAGTGCAGGAACTGCTCATTGACAAGTGAACTCATGCCATATGACTCTGTATTACTTTAAATAATTAATTTTCATCACATTGCCCATTAGAATGATTGATTCTGATTTTTATAAGCAGAACATATATCTCTCTATTCTGCTCGTCTCTGCCCAAAATCTGTTCTTATCAAAGAGAAACCGTAAAATCCAAATCTCAAAACTGTTTTATAATGCACCTTATTGTTGTTACTTTTTTGCTTTACAAAAGTTAACAATTCCATATTACATTTCCTCTAAGTATGTGCATGAACATTATATGAACCAGGATTTAGATTGAAAATAACAGAACCAACTCCCACTAACATTAAAAAAAGAGGAAGAAAGGAGAAAGGGAAAGAGGAAAATAAGCAGTAAGAAGAGTGTGAGGTACACTTCTTACAAGGCAATTATTTATTATAAGGAGGTATTGGACTCATCTGGGCTTCAGGAAAGAAAAAGAACCAAGCACAGTGAGTATTTTCTCTCCATTTCTCATCTCTGGTTTCTCCGTAGATAGCTTTGTATGAGAAGGTGTACCCTTGTATCACTGATGCTCTAGAGCTTTTGCAGTTTCCGTATTAAATTGTAGAATCCTGAAAATGCACATTTTGATTGGCCCAACTTTGATCAGATTTTCATCTTGATGACTAAAGTCAGATGAAACATAGCTCCCTAGAGCCTACTTCAGTGAAAAGTATGAGCAGCACCCAGAGAAGATGAGTTGGGCAGAAAACCCAGTGGTTTCTATTACAATATGACAGTTCTATTATAATATTACAATATAATATTGTATTTTTAAACAGCTAGCAACTCACAAAACTAACAGATTTTATGGGAACTTCATGTTACACTCCAAAGACTGATTATCAATTTCTTGCAAAGAAAATAACTTCTCCCCCCCAAAAAAAGTATAAGCTAAAGTCTAATTGATTAGAACTAAACAAGATATATTTTTTCAAGTTTTATACTAATTTCTATTTGATAAATATATATTCTTCAACTACATTAAAGACAATACCAGTCAAGTGCCTACATTTAAGAGTATTGGATTTTTTTTTCTAACATGAAAAATGTATTTGCAAGAATATAGTTTTAATATATTCTCAAGAAAAATAACGGAATATTGAATGATATACTTTGGCTGATATAATATCCACATGAAAATGTTAGCAGGTACTTAGGTTATATGTCCTCATGTTTCCAAATTCTGCAATATCCCGAAACACTTGAATATTCAACTGAATTTCTTAGTTTTCATACAAAGCTTCAAGTTGTGAATGGCAATTATATATAAATACTGTTTTCTGATGTTTCTACTTTATCATCAGATATCAGATATCAGGAATTTCTAGAAGTGAAGTGAAGAGGAGGACAGAAAAAGAAGTCTTATCTCCAGATCTCCCACAGAGCCTGGGGCTTCGTGCTTCACTGGAAGCCTGGCTGAACTGCTAGAGTTGAACCTCCAGAACAGAAGTCAGAGTTGTAAGAGGCATCCAAGACCACCAACCTAAATTCTGATATTTGCACTACACTTCCCTGTACTCCTTCCCATAGAATTATTTAGGAAAAAACTCCTTTCTTTATTCAATAATTTTGTTATAAACTAAAATAAAATACACTTCAAGAGTATCCACCCCAAAAGGCAATGGAGGAGACAGGAGACGAATTTAGACGAATTTTCCACACTTAATAAAAGTTAATATCATTGATTATATACAGGTGTCAAACAAGAGATTTAATGAGTAAAGAGGAGAAGATTAGATAAAAGTAGGATGTAAAAAGTATTACCTCAATAATAAAAAGTGTGAAAAATACATTATAAATAATAAATATGAGAAAGATATATCCGGGTATGAAAGATAGGCTTGAAAAAATCCTATAAAGTCTAAAAGTAAGTAACAACAAACTTAAAATAACTAAAAAGAGTTAGATGGATATGAAAGACCAACCTAAAGAGATCAAACATAAACATAATCAGTATTCCTGGAGGAAAGGAAAAAATATGACAGGAAGATATAAATATTTAAAAATATAACACAAGGAACTTAACTTGAATTTTAAAATGTGTTGGCACATCATACTAAAATGGCACATCATGTCCTAAAAAAAGAAAAATTGATACAAAATGATCAACACAAAGACTTATCATGATGATGTTGAAAAAAAAAAATTTTAAAGAATGTTTTTAGCACCTAGGTAGAAACACAAGTTAGACAGAAGGAAGAAATTCAAGCTAATCTCAAAGGATTCTGGAGGAACATTCACAAAAGAGGAAGTCTACAGAGTTTTGAGTGCATGAACATACTATTCAAGAACTATGTAGAACAAATTCCACCCGTAATATAAAGGAATTTTTCATTTACAATATGCATAACCCCAGGAACCTTAGTGGGACAATGTAAATAATGCTTGTTGAAAGGAACATAAAGACCTAAAGAACAGAAAATCTAGGATATAAGAATTAATGGCAAGCATTGAATTGATGTAAATATATGAATAGCAATCAAAAACTACATAAAAGACCCTGGAAAGAAGGAAACATATCTATTTAATATTGCTTGTAGAAAGACTTTTTGTAGACTTTCTTTATATATATAGATAAAGTAATTATTCCTATGTAATTAGAGTCAGCATAGATTATTTGCATGGATAAAGACAGCAATGCTACAAATAATGCAAAAGAACAGATAACTCTGCCTATTTTTGAGTTTTGAAAATTTGGTGTGACTTTATTGGTGACATTTTATCCTTCTAATTATATCTTACTTAATTCATATTCCCTTAACATACATCGGATTAAATTAAATACACCACTTAATCAAGATATTATTGAACTTATGAAATTATGATATTTCAGTGATACATAATGTAGGTACAACTGTTAATGTGTGGTGCATATCTTTGCGCACCTATACATTAGTGAAAGAAGCAACACATGCAAAATAAACAAATGATCACAAGAGTGCTGGAGACATAGTCCAGTAGTGTGGAGATTCCTCAAAGTACTAAAAGTAGACTTACCATTTGACCCAGCAATCCCACACTGTGTATTTATCCGAAGAAGAAAAAGACATTTTGTAAAAAAGATAGCTGCACCCAAATGTTTATAGCAGCACAATTCACAATCACAAAGATGTGGAGACAACTGAAGTTCCCATCAATACATGAGTGGATTAATAACATGTGATATGTTTATACCATGAAGTACTACTAAGCCATAAAAATGGAGAACTAAAACCTCTTGTGTTAGCCTGGATGGAACCTGAGACCATTCTTCCAACTGAAGTATCACAATAATAGAAAAATGAACACCACATTTATTCACCATTAAATTGGAATTAACTGATCAATACTTACGTGCACATATGAAAATCACTCTCATCAGAATCAAGCGGGTAAGAGGAACGACAAGGGTATGGGTAAGTGCACACCCAACAAGTACAACACATGCTATCTGGTGATGGGCACCCTTGTGAATTTGACTCAAACACTACAAAGGCAACTTATGTAACCAACTTATTGGTACTCTTGTAATATTCTGAAATTAAAAAAAAAAAAAAAAAAAAGCAGAACACTGCTCTTCAGAACTTTTGGTGTAGTACAGAAGACAAGACAACAATATTCACACAAAAATGAATATTTTTCTTCCTCAGAAATCTCTGATTACAAGTCCTTCCTTGACCACTCCAATTAATATGGTAATTCCCACATCATGCCCTTATAACTCTCCCCCCCTTTTTTTTCCTTCTCCATACCCCTTGTCTCCCTTTGACATGTTTTACTTGTTGACTTACTATCTGTCTCCTCCATCAAGACATAAGTTGTGCTGGGGAAAGGAATATTTGTTGTTTAGTTCACTGCTTTATCTCCAGAGACTAGAACGGTGCCTGGTATATAATATACATATATCAGATATTTGTTTACTGTAGCTATATATTATACATAAAATATTGAGTACATTTTCCCAATAAGTTCATTTTTCATTTCACTATAACAAATATGAAAAAAGTATTTTTCAATGTGTTTTCAAGAACACTTATATCACAACAGGTCAACAAGCAACATACTTTGATAAATCTCTGAAAGTATAAAATATGAATAAATTGAACACTAGCAAAAATATTCTCCATGACATTTAAAGATAATTTATTTTATAATAGCAAATATGTTAAACAACATTCATTTACCACAGCCAGAAAATTTAAAAAATTCTATGTCTTTTTAAAGTACTGAACTTAGAATATTAATAGATGTGCTGGGTGGGATGGCTCATGCCTGTAATCCTAGCACTCTGGGAGGTGGAGGCAGGTGGATCACCTGAGCTCAAGAATTCAAGACCAACCTGAGCAAGAATGAGACCCAGTCTCTACTAAAAATAGAAAAAGAAAATTAGCCAGGCATTATGGAGGGTGCCTGTAGTCCCAACTATTCAGGAAGCTGAGGCAAGAGGATCTCTTGAGCCCAAGAGTTTGAGGTTGCTGTGAGTTATGATGCCAGAGCACTCTACTCAGAGCAACAGAATGAAACTCTGTCTAAAAAAAAAAAATCAAACAAACAAACAAAACCCCAGAGAATAAGAATAAGATTGATGGAATATAAACATCAGTGTCTAAAACCCAAACAAAGAATATTAACAGAAGCTTCAAAAAAAAAAAAAAAAGATCATTTTTAAAGGCAAGAAAACACCCTTTTTGCTTTTTTTTTTTTTTTTTGCTTTTATACTTGTATAGAGAGAGAGGTGGAGAGAAGAAGTATCTTTTCAGAAGGAATTACTATATTTTTTTCAACTTCATAAAAAGTAGATGAAAACGGATAAGGTAATAGTAGATTGTTTCTTCCTAAAAATATTTTTTCTGGTCTTTCTCACTTCAGAATAAATCAATATGTAAAAAATAGGAAGTACACAGTGCTGTCTTTTTTTAAAGTAGTTTATTCTTCGGTTTCCAAGCATAAACTTGGATAAGATAGCTGTACCGTTGTTATACATTTTGTTTTCTAGGAAACATTTTTAACAGCTACTGGTTTCACTCGGTTGCCACTTTGCTTATTTTCCCCCGAAAGAATTTTGAATAGTTCAGTACTTCAGTTTTAAGTGTTTTAAGCAAAAACTGGTATGACTGTTAATTACCAAAAGCTTTTATCAAGACTTTTCTACTGTGGTACTAGGTATGGTATTACAAAAAAAAAAAAAAAAAAAAATTTAAACAAAGAAAGGCTGTTTACAAGTACCAGAAAGATTAGATTATTTTCCTGGAATGAAATGTAGATGCCATTATTTGAAATCAAAATAGTCAATTTGATAGCATTAGATGAAACTTTTGAGTTATTAAAATTATTATCACTATTTTCACTATTATCATTTTTAGAGCTGGGACCAAGAATAATCCACAAAATTAACCAGTCAAAAAAAATGTTTTCTTTCCTCTTTTCCATTTTTATAGTGAGCAGTTATTTTATTTACCACACTGTGTCAGCAGCCTCTCACAGGACTTCTGATGCCTTACCCTTAGAAGGATTTCCAAAGACTCAAAGCTTCTTTCTCTGAAATGGCAATCTCAAACAGTCTACAGTAGTCTTATTAAGTCCAAAATGATTTTTATCCTGTTGACAGACACAATTAGAGTCTAAAACCCAGCAGAGATAATCAGAAAATAATGAATTTATGGTGAGACTAATCAAATACTAGCAACAGTGTCTTTTTTCTTCCTCATCATCAAAACTAAGAATGGAAAATAAAAACATAAGTAACAAATAACCTTTCTGGAGTCCAAAATGAAAATGTCCTTTTGACTTCTTCAGTAAAGAAATCCAAATGCGATGTGAAAAGAATGGATCACTCAGCATATTGGTTTAATTTATTTTTTAAATAAAGGTCTTGCTCTCATGACGGGTGAAAGAACTGGTCCCTAACAATTTCAATCAGAACTCTTGGTAAAACCAATCAACCACACACAAAATAATGGACATGTCAGATATTTCCCTGCTCAGCCAATCACGGCTTTTACAAATGAAACACAACTGACAACCACAACTAGGAGTGGCTATTCTGGTGCTACTGGTGGTACATTAGTGGAGTTTCACTTTGGAATATTTTCTCAACTCCAAAATGTCCTTGTACACATTTCCATGCCTATCTCACTATACTCCTATTAGCTAAATTATTTACTTAAATTTTATAAATTTAACTCTGGAACTTTCACCTAGTTATTATTAAAGCCTCAAAATTATACAAATTAGAATCAAACTTATACAAATTAGAGCTGGAAAAGATCTGAGAGGACATACTATCTAGTGATTTTAAGTTGTGATCTATTGATGCGTGGGGAGGCTTCTGGAAACCCATGCTCTTAAATCAATAAAAGCATTTTATTTTATGTGTTTTACATTTTGATATGACATACAGTATAAGACTCCCTTTGAGAACAAGTTATGTCCTAAACCAAAGTATGAAATACATTCATCTGAGTTCAACCATTTTATTTTATAGATGGGAAATCTGACGTCCTTACCTGCTCAGTGACTGGGACTTGCTGAGAAGCACACAGCAAACAGCAAACAGTCAAAACAACTCTGTTACATTCTTCCTGATTTGTAAAAGAAAAAAAAAAAAAAAAGAAAGAAAGAAAAAGAAGAAGAACTCAAGTCAAACAGGCTTACAAGAAGAAAATATAGTTCACATATAAATGAAAAACTTGAGAATAGTTTCAAATAAAGCAGGATTCTGTTGCCCCAAAATGACATAGATGCCTAAAGAGGCATCTTGAGATTTATATTTCATCAGCCTCAAGTCTAGTGGGAAGACAACTTCTCTTTCACAGGAGTTTCATCAGATCTGAGCTAATATTGAACCTCACTGGCTTACGTCACAACAATGAACACATCACTGTGTCCCAGATGATGGAATGTTCACATTGGGCTTAGGTCACATGCCCATCCCTTGAGTAGTAGGTAATATGAGCCCACTTGAAGCATATGGGTGGACTAGAGGGGAAGGGTGGTTGTCCCAGTGAAAATTGAGGCTCAGTTCTACTCCAGAAGGGGTAATGCACGTTGTAAGAATAGCACAAAACGTCCACAGCTCTTGGGCATGTGACTTCCTGTCCAGAACATTTCCCTAAGCCATTCTCCCTTAACGTAGGTCCAAGTGGCGCACTCTGATAAAAGGCAAAAATGGCAACAGCAAACCTTAGAAACAATCAAATGTCTCACCTCTTCTTTTTGCATTCATTACTCTTAAGAAAAACCCTTCTGTGTTCCAAGTGCCCTCAGGATGCTGGATACTACCTGCTATGATAAAACGGCTAACAAATTAACTTACTTTCTATGATGAGCCCTAAGGTCTTCCCTGAGCCAGCTGCTACTCCCTGTCCATGTGCACTCAGCTCACATCTCTGTTGAACTGCTCACAATCTCCACAATGGTTAGATCTGTGGAGACCTGTGTTCCCCAAAGCAGTCATTCTTTTATTTGTCTCTATACCTCACCACAATGTTTAGCACATTCCAAATGCTGAATAAATGTGGGTTATGGTTGTGGTAATGATTTAGGCAGCCTTCCTAAAATGAGTTCCCAAACACAATCCTGTCAAATCTCTCACCAAGAAAGCCCGCTGAGAAATTCACGATTGACATATTAGTATATCAAGTGCTCTAATGTGTCTTGAGGTTAAAAATTGTTTAATTTTATTAACACTTGTTTGCAATATTTATAATTTATTTTAACTTTAGTACTAAGATCCAATGAGATAAATATTCCATAGAAATACTACTTTTTCTCCATTGGGGGAAGGGAATGGGGTTTATTTTGTTTTGCAGCAACAATTTACAAAAAATAACACTTAACTGAAGAAAATAGACCTCTCACCCAGTTATTCAGCCAGCCACTATTTGCTGGGTGCCTGAGCTGTGTGAGGCAGGGTTCCTGCCTGCTAAGAATCCATTAAATGGAAACAGGCAGGAGCATTTTGAAAAATGAAATAAAATGTTAAAATTTGCTTCATAAAAAATGAATGAGAAGTATAATATGGGTAAAAATTGAACATAATTTAAATAATACAAAGTCATCCTATTCTTATTAGAATTTGAGAAATTTCTTAGGCCAAACAGACCAGTGTGATGGTTGGCACAACAAATCTGCGTGTCAGAAACCAAATGATTGGAAGACTCAGAAATGTTTAGTCTGATCAGGAGCAGAAGATAATTTGCCTTTTTGAAGAGTACGATTGCTTGAAACTCTCCTTATCTTCCCTTGTGATGCCCACATGGTTTCCAGATGCCATTTGACCTCTGGGCATCCACTGTACAGAGTTCTGAGGCTTCAGGAGACAGTGCCCATCTCACTGGGCAGAATGACTGAAAAGGCACAGGGAGCATGTGAATTTTCAGGGTCAATGTGTGTGAGATTGCTCACTGAGTATGTGGGAAATGATGCCTATTTCCTTTCTTACCTTCTTCCCTTTCTTTCTCTGTCTCATTCTCTCTCACTCTCTTTATTTCTCTCCTTTCTTCCTTCTTTCTTTCTTTTTTTCTTCTCTCTATCTATGTCCATTCTTTCCATGGCAATTGGCAAACTCCCATCAACATTTCTGAACTGTGAACAGAGAACACATTTGGTTTACAAAATATTTTAATATGATGTAAAGGATTGTACCAAATGTACAAGTTTGTGCATTCATCCTAGAAGAAGTGCTTCATACCTCATTGCTGAGTATCACTGCCGTCACCTTCAAAGCACTCCCCTTGAGAAGCTTTGCACTGAAGCCAGCATCTACTCCATCCTTCAAAGCAATTTTGGAACTTTTTCTGGAATGACCATCAGACACTCACCAACACTGGTGGCCAACACTCATCAACAATAATGAACACCCATCAGCAAGACATTAGCGCATCAACACGAGCACAGCTGTGAGACGCTGATGTACCAAGTTGTTCACACACTCCTGGCAAATAGTGGCAAGTTCATGAACTTAATTGTCAGACCTCATCTGATAATAGCTCTCATGGCCATTTTAGAAAAAGAGTTCGAAAATTGCTTTGAAGGGTGGATTAGTTGCAAGCATTACTTCATAGCTTCCCAAGAGGAATACTTCGAAGGTGACCGTAGTGATATTCAGCAAAGAGGGAGGTAGCACTTTTTTCTAGGATGAATTTGCGAACTTAATTGTCCATCTTTGCAGTGCCCACCCATGCATGGGGGTGTGCGTGTATTAAAGCATTGAAATAAGTGATCTGCTGATTCTTCAGTCAAAATAATTTAAGGAGATTTTTATGGCTAATTTAGTGCTTTAATTCAAAACCATTTCCTAAGTGCTTACTCTGAACCAGAGGCACCATGCCCAGTCCTAGAGCTGCAAACTGAATCACGGACACAGCATCAAGTTCAGTCCACAGTTCATAGTCAAGCCAGAGAGACCCACCATCATACTATAATAACTTAGTAATGGCTAGAAATGTAAATAACTGCAAACCTGGATGTATCAAGAAGACCTCAAAAATGAGGCTAAATTTTGAAGGATAAAAGATAGTTTAAGAATTTGAAACTTACAGTGGATTCATCTTGGACAATAACCACAAGAAACTTGATTTGTTTCCATTCCACAGAGCAGCTCTAACATGCATCTTTGCTCTACTTCATACTCCTTTGTGAATTCATTTAATTTCCTTGCATTTCTCTGTCACCACAGGAACCGTTCTGTGTTGGCATCCTGGCATGCTTGTCTATCTTGGGCATTTACTTTATTTCATTCTATCTTGACTTTACTTTTCTTGAACACCACGTGGCTCCAATAAACAAATGCAACTCCTTAAGCGTTTCTGACAGGTTTGGCATGATTAAATCAACTTACGGAAATGCCTTAAGACAAGTTGTATGCTTTTCTTTTAAAAAGCTGCAGGTTTTACAAGTCAAGCTAGAGAACGCTGTGAAAAGGGAGACTAATATAAGATTGGGTTTAGTTTACTCTAAGGGAAAATGTGTGCCAAGAAAATGGCAATAATTTTTTAAAACCTACCAAAAATGGGGCAATTATATTGAATATGTGATACATATAGGTTAACGAGGCTTTAATACATTTTAATTGCATAAGTGCTACATTCTTACTGCATCATTTTTAAAAATGCAGGTAAACAAAAAGAATGAGAAAACTTAAAAATCACTGTAATCTCAGTGCCCAGGGATAACCAAAAAAAAAAAAATTGGAAACTTTTTTCCAGGACTGCTGTACACTTATTTGCTTAACTGTATTTTTCACAAAAATGAGTTCATATTATGCAAACTTTTTTGTAACCTACATTTTTCCACTTAGTAATGGAACATATTTTTAATCTATGTATGCAAATATGCATGTCTGTATCTATGTATCTATCTATATACAGGGTGTCCATAAAGTTTATGGACAATCTAGAATTATTCATTCTTTAAAGAGCCCCAATTCCTTCTAGTGGAGAATCTCCTTCAGAAGACACTATTTGGGGAACTGTCTGTGCTTGCATCCTATTGACTAGTTACTACCAGACTATCCCATTAGACAGAAAGGCAGGATACGCATACAGCATACATACATGGAAACATTGACATCTAATGCGTTTATATGTCTATGTTGTGCATTGAAAACTCCCAGTGCATGCTGATACCTCTAACTCCAATCCAACCACCCCACCATAGCATGTACTCCAGTGTTCTCCCTTTTCATATTCCTGTCTTCTCTAATCCTGAGAAATCTGCACTTATGATCCTGACATATTACTGGTCACAGCCACCCGCTGTGTGTGACCCATCAGAATTCTGCCACCCCTTTGTGTGGGTGCTCTCATGACCTCACCCGAGGTATTACTCAACTCAGGCTCTAGCACCTTTTGCTGGGATGCCCACCAGCACCCTCCTCAGGGTGCTCAGACTCTGATGCCAGACTGCAAGCCCTTTTCATCCAGATAAAGTCCTGACAGCCTGGGCTAGGTTGCTGTCCATAAGGAAGACCTCTTCACCTGACTGGGACTGCATATCCTGGGCCAGGCAGCCCCTCACCAAGACAGCCTGCCTATCTCATAAACCTCTAGCACCTGGTGTCTTACAGGAATTCTGATATCCTCACTGGGTGCCTTCCTACATGGCTTCCTTTCTTCCCTCTGCACGTTTTTCAGGTCTTTCATGGCCTCCTCTCTTCCCTCTGCATGTTTTTACACTGGGCCATCACCTTCCTTTTCATACCAGTTGGGGTTCCCTCTACCCCTCTCAGGTATGAACACCCATCTTGCCTGACCCCTCCTAATTACTTTTGGGTTAAATTGTTCAAGGAAAAAAGAAAGAAAAGGAAAGAGAGAGGGGGAAAAAAATGAAGAGAAATAATAGCATTTTAGTGAAAAAGAATTTTATAATTTCTTATCCTGATATTTTATCACGTATAATGAATCTTCCCTTTACACAGTAGAAATGCTCTTAATGTAATTAATCAAAAATAAAATTATGGGTTTTTTTTTCTTTTTCTTTCTTAAAAAAATGAGGCTGTTAAATACTGAGAATGATCAAAATTTTATTTGCTGGTGGGTGGGAAGGGGAGGGACTCTGAAGGATTCATCTGTACTAGACAAGTAGATTACATCAGAAACAGATAGGTTTTCCTACAGCCAATTTACTAAATTCTTCCAATTCTAAGAAATGAGTACGTTATGTGATTATTCATATTTCTTAGCCATTTTCTGGGTCACTGCTTCCTTTTGAGACTCTAATGAAAACTATAGCTCTTTTCAGAAAAATGTGCACACTGACTCTCTCACACACACACTCAGTATATGCATTCAAATTCATTGCATTCACATTCTTCTCCAGAGAGTATTTGACCTGCAGGTTAAGGACAGAAATGAGTCTTTCAAGGATGTCAATGTTTCCCTATATAAACATAACATTAGCACCCACTCATTGCAACCAGCCCAACCTAGGCTTGAGAGCATACTCTGCCCCTTACTTTGTAACTTTGGCCTAAAGTTCTTTAAGTCCTATTTATAAAATGAAGATAATAACTGCCTTACAGCCATTTGTGAAAATCTGAATTTATAGAGAAAACATAATGGTTGTTAGCAGAATTTAATTTGGAACCACCTCAGCACTTTTAGGATTTTTCAGCTTTTTGCCATATGCTTGGTGCAACATTGGATGAGAAATTTTGGAAGTCCAAGATCATTTAGTGCCTATCTTGTTGGTCTTTGTGAAATGATATCTTTATATTGATAATTCTTGAGTGGTGAAAATATCAGTAGTGCTAACTATGTGTTGACTCTTCCACTAGCATCAGAGATTCCCACCTACACACCTTCAGAGGGCCTCCGTGAGAATCAGTGTGTGAGGAAAAATAACAAAAAGCGGCAAAAGCTATAGGAATTCTGCCATAGTAGCAGTTCTTTCTTGGCTGTGGATCATTGCTCCAGGGCAGGAATGTTGGCCCAGATCTCCAGATCGTAGAAGTCTTTTAAAGCTGTCATTTGTGATGAAAATATGTCAAATGGTCTATAAAACCAGTGTATGGTGCCCCATGATCACATTAATGTACACAGCTATGATTTAATAAAAAAAAAAAAGAAATTTTCTAATTTTAACACTTTGCATCGTCTCTCAGTTTGCAACCTCCACTGTAAATGGACATGCCTAGATGTATGTCAATATTGGTCTATGTGGGGTTTTTGGTTGTTTATTTGTCTGTTTTTTTATGACAGGATCTTGCTCTGTTTGTCTGGCTAGAGTGCAGAAGGTCATCATAGCTCCCTGTAACCTCAAACTCCTGGGTTGCAATGATTCTCCTGCCCCAGCCTCCTAAATAGCTGGGAGTATAAGCACCCACCAAGATGCCCACCTAATTTTTCTATTTTTAGTAAAGACGGGGTCTTCCTGTTGCTCAGGCTGTTCTGAAACTCATGGCCTCAATTGATCCCCCAACCATGCCCAGCTATAACTTTAGGATTATAGACATGAACCACCTTATCTGGCCATGGTCTGTGTTTTTGAATAAAAAGAAAGGAAAATATAACTACATCAAAATATACATCAATAATAGTAAGGATTTTTTTTATAATCATAAGTGTATTCAAGATACTAAGCAAAGAGAGCAGAATCTGAGTAAACTCCTGAACAATTATGCAGATGCCCATAAAATCTGGAGAGCAATAATACTATTTTATTTTATAACATCAGGATGGTACTGTGGCACTAGGTGTATTTGTCTGTGATTTCAGGAATATGGACAATCCTCTGATATTAAAATAATTTCAAAAAGGAAAAAGTCATGAAATGCCTTAAATAAATATCCAAAACTTAAACTTCAACAAATATATTTACCAATTTTAGAAAAGTCAACAGTGGCATGTGTTCTGTGTAGGTTGTTTGTTTCCACAAATTGTGGTTAATCTAAGTAATGTATAACTCATCAAAAAATATACGAAATTTTTATTTAACCACTCTCATTAAAAGGAAGCAGTTATTTTTATTAACTAAGATTAAAACAAATGACACAATATTTTCCTAGAAAGAATTGGTAAATTTAAATCTTCTTAAATTAAGAAAATGCATTTCCCTGAGGCAACATATTCCTTTCTTCTAAAACAGCTTTGGACCCATTCTCATACTGGGGTCATTTCTCTTGTCTGAGCCTATGAAACTAGGATCTAAACAAATATTCAATTAAACAATATGGGCTGAAAATACTGTCAAGATTTCAAGAAGACACAAACATCAAATTCAGACAATCTTCAACAAAAAACTAAATACTTTAAAAAGTTAGGGAACTTAGTAGACTCTTGTAAAGAAATAATATTGCTTTTCCTAATAGGCTTTCTCTCTGCTAACAAAGTCAAGCTTATGACAGTTTAACTGGTATTGATTAAGACACCTTTCCTGTGCCCTTACCTATTCCGCTGTTCAGTCACTATACATACTCACACATACATATGTAATATGTTCATATATAACTATATATATTATACATATAATTGCTCTTTCTCTGTGTGTGGGGGGGGTAAAATTATAAGCTCCCATAGATAACTTGGGCTTTTAAAATAACGCTTTCCTTCTCACAAATCTCTAAATTGTCAAAATCCATGTGCTCTGGCTGCTTTTAAACCTGAATTACAAGAACCCACCACCACCACCACCACCAACGGTGCCATAAAAAATACTATCTAAAGCATCTTCAAGAAAATTATTGAGCCTACCAGTTAACTCAGTAGATACAACAAATAAATTCCTGGGAAAAGAAATGACATCAATAAGAAGGATAGAAAAACGAGTGCATTTCATTAGCCTTTAGCAAGCAGGACACTGGTTATTTTCAGACATGGGGATCATTATCAGAAATGGGGATCATTAAGATCTAAGAGATAAAGTTCTAGTACTTAAAAAGAAGCATTTATTTGTTTCTTTCCCTACAAATGTGTTCTGAGTCTCAAGGAGGAAGGCCACAGAAGCCCAGATACATCTGGAAGAGGAGACCTGTGAAGAAATTTCTGAGTGAAACCCTGGGTCTTATAAAAATGTGCTATTGACCCCTAATATGGTGTGGCCACATTAGAATAAGAAGTGCAAGGTTTATCCATACCAAGACGACAAGAGACAGTTCCCGAGAACCCTCTGCTGCCTAAGGCACAATTTATCTGGATTCTAGGATGGTACCAGAAATGCCAGCAGGTAGTAGGAGAGAATGAGAGTGAGAGAGAGAGAGGGAGAAGGAGAGAGAGTCAGACAGAGGACCTCTGCTCACTGAGACAAGGAAGGCAGTACAGGAAATAAATAATATGGCCACAGAAGAAAATGTGTTATGCTAGCACATCTTCTGGGAGGAAGAGCTGATTAGCAGAAGCGATTAGGAAAAGGATTCAGCAGCCAGTCCCAACGAGGATGAAAAGTCAGGATGATGTAGCCTCTCATGATGTTGGTTCCTAACCTCCCCCTAAAACTTGGCACTGCTGTAGGGATATGAGGAAACTGAGAATATCTGAATTATCCATGATAAATTTGAAGTGAGCAGCAATCATTCAATTGACAAAGGTTGTTTGCCATAAGTAGAATGAGAACCCCAGATAGGATTACTCAGTTCTCTTTAAAATAAAAATAAAATTATTTCTTGTAGATTTTAATTTTATGCATCAAAAATTCTTATTAATATAATTATTATGAACAATACTCCCTCAGGAAATGTTTTCATCTATACTTTCAGCCTTTTTTCCCCATTTCCACGTTATATTTGATGCTTTGGTTGTAGGGAGAAGTGGTTCACAAAATTTCAGCACATATGTTTTTCACAAGCCATAGCATATGAATAGTAGCAATTGATAAAAATAATGCATAGTGGTTGCTAGATGTCAGGAACTGCTCTAAATGCTTTAAGCATACTAATTCATTTACGTTGCACCAACATCTCATGATACCAGATAAACCTCATTATAGCAAATAAAGAGAACAAGGCACAGAGAGTAAGTCACATGCAGAACCAGATGAGGACCCAGGCCAAGTCCATAATCTGTGCTCCTAATCAGTATGTCTCCTTAATCAGTCTTGGAGAATATGGCTTCTAAAACCTTACACGCTGTCTATATAACATGAATATTCAAAAACTAATGATGGAATAAACAGATGATGTTATCAAATCATGATATTCTAAAATTAGTTATCCTCCATCATCAATTTAAACATCGATCCTATTGCTAGAGAATCTAATAGTATTCAAAACAACACAGTGACGAACCACCAGATTAAAAAATGGACCCTACTCTGGTTAAGTCAGATTATATGACCCTTTCACCTTTTAAAAAATTGACCAAAGACCTTAACAGAAATGTCATCAAAAAAAGATGGAGAAATGGCAAATAAGCATTTGAAAAGAAGCCCCACATCACATGTCATTTGGAAAATTCGAATTAAAACGGCAGTGAGGTATCACTATACACGTATTAGAATTACCAAAACTGGGAACACTGGCAACCCCAAACACCGGGGAGGATGTGGAGCATCACTAACTTTCTTTTGTTGCTGGTGGGAATACAAAATGGTCCAATCACTTTAGAAGACATTTTCACATTTTCTTACAAAACTAAACATACTCTTATCATAAAATCCAGCAATTGCACTTCTTGATGTCTATCCAAAGGAGTTAAAAACACATCCACTCAAAAACTTATATGCAGATGTTTAGAGATTTATTCATTTTTCTCAAAAACCTAGAAGCAACTACCTATGTCCTTCAGTAAACTGTGTTACAGTAATGGAATAGTTTCTTTTTCTTCTCCTTTTTTTTTTTTTTTTTTTTTTGAGACAGAGTCTCAAGCTATTGCTCTGGGTAGAGTGCCTTGGAGTTACAGCTCACAGCAATCTCTAACTCTTGGGTTTAAATGATTCTGTTGCTCAGCCTCCCTGGTAGCTGGGACTACAGGCTCTGGCCACAATGCCCAGCTATTTTTTGGTTGTAGTTGTCGTTGTTTGGCAGGCCCAGGCTGGATTCAAACCCACCAGCTCTGGTGTATGTGGCTGGCACCCTAGCCACTGAGCTACAGGCACCAAGCCAGGAATGGAATGCTTTCAATTTTAAAAGAGCTATCAAGATATAAAAAGACACACAGGAAACTTAAATGCGTATTATGAAGTGAAAGAAGCCAATTGGAAAAGGCTACATAGTATGATTTCAACTATATAACATAAAGGAAAAATCAAATTATCCAGACAGTAAAACATTCAGTGTTGCTGCAAGTTGAACTAGGTGAGAGCTGGATCTGGTTGGGGTGTGGGGGTTTCTTGAATAGTCAGAGTGAGAGGAGATTTTTAGGGCAGTAAAGTACTCTCTTTGATACTATACTGATGAAATCATGTCATTATAGATTTGTCCAAACCCACAGAATGTACAACACCTAATGGCAGGAGTAAAACCAAATGTAAACTACGGACTTTAGGTGATTGTGATGTATCAATGAAAGCTCATCACAAATGCATCACTCTGATAATGGGGAGGCTGATAATGGGGAGGCTATGTGCAGTGTAGTGATAAAGGACATTTTTATTTTTATTTTTCTGTGAATGTAAAACCGCTCTAAAACATATAAATTCTTTTGTAAATAAATATATACTATGCTGGCTACTTTTATATACAATATATGTATGTGGGAGGTGGCTAGGTTGACTTCTCAGTGGGATGCCCTGCCTCCATCCAGGGGTATCCCAGGAAAAGCTCAAATGTGTGATCCCTGGGGGCTCATCAAGACCACCAAAGATGAAAAGAACTCAGAGGCACCCACAAGGGGACAAAATCATTGCCACTATCTCTATGTGCTGAGAGTCAGCAGGTGGAGTGGGATTTAACCCTTTAGCAAAACTGAATCCTTTGAACGCCTGATCTGCAACAGTTAGATTAGGGAACCTGGCTTGCTTCCCCTGCAGGGACGAAACAGGTTTTCCCTTTCCCCCTTGTAAATACGCTGTGGCCTGTTTATTGGCAACCCCCTACTAGATGTTCAGTTTACCCAGGCTTTCCTTCTATCCGGTTTTCTTGGGGACTGGGGATTCTTTTAACCCTATCTTTAGGTATTTTTTGCATATGCACTTTTTTAAAAAAATCAATAAAAACCTTAGGAAGAAGCCAGTGAATTGCTTCTGGGGTGAGATAATGTACACCCTTTTCCAGGCATTCTCAGATTCTATGTCTTAAGCTTATGTAAAGTGAGGTATTTTCCCCAAGGACGTTTCTCCTATTGGTTTTTAAACCAACTTGGGGTCCTTGCACCAAGATCCCCATGTAAGTAGTTTGAGGTAGGTGCTTAACCCAGAATAATTAGGTTAAGGGATATGAATGTCATAGCTATCCTTAGAATTATCACAAAACTGTTTTCCAGAAAAGCCTGACAATTTCACTCCTACCAACTACATAGTTTTGCTTCATCATTGGCAAACTTTGGATATCTTGACTTTCTCTTGTTAATTTAGTAATCAAACATATCACCTGATTATTTGGATCTGCGTTTCTTTGATGACTAGTGAAGGCAAATTCGGTTATTTTTAAATGTTTATTGGCCATTTGTATTTCCTTTGTCTTTGTTGCTCTGCATAAGTATAATGCAGCTATAATTTAATGATTTATTTTTTCTTATATATATTTTCCCATTTCTGATTTTGCACAATGTTTCATTTGGCCTGGAAAACACATTGCCCTTTTCTTTGGTACTAAGCTACCTATAAGTGTCCCATTCAAAACATGTGACAGAATAAGAGCACTGAAGAGAAATTGTAAGAAAATCAATTTCTTCTCTAGGAGCATGCAGTTCCAAGTAACTTCCCTCCCATAAATAAACAAACAAACAAAAGCAGATAAATAAATGTGGGATTCAGCTGATTAAGCTGAACATGTATAAGTGAAACAAGTGAAAAGACATAAAGCACAAATTGAGCAAATAGTTCCAGGGGACGTGTTATTTATTCACGACCATTAGTGTTCCAAACCATAAATCTATTTAATTAGATTTAATTACTATACTGCTCAAGACAACAAAGAAATGATAAAATCTGACAGTGGCATTTTATATATTGCTGGAGGGATTGTCTTTTATGCAATTAACTGACATGGCTTCACTCAAAAGGACTAATTGAATGAATTGTTAAAACTATCTAGCTAATGAGGGAAGTGGGAAAGAAACAGGCTGAATTCTTTGAATTTCAAAGGTGTCCTGCCCTCTTTTCTACTGGGACCCATGACTCAAAAAACAAAGTAGAGTGAAATAGAGTAGTATTCAAGGAACAAAAAGTATTCCAGGTCATCATTTTTCTAAAATATTCTGGTATTCCTGCCTGTTGCATTACAATGTATCTATGTACGGGTCTTTTTGTCTTACAGAGATGTGAGTTCATTGAAGGCAAAGGAACATATGTGATGCATCATCTTATACCTAAGGCCTGTGATGGTCTTTGCCACATGAGAGGTATTCAGTAGAAGTGTTGAATGTAAGAATAAATGGGCACTAGGAAAAAATTTAAATGCCAATAATATGAGGTTTCATCATGTCCAACTTTGAAAGATAACTTTAATCATGCATTGTAAAAAAAAAAATCTAGCTTAGTTCATTTCAGGATATGTCCCTTGTACTGATGATGGCTCTATAAAATTTCCTTTTTTTGTCATAGCCAATTGTCCATGACACATGAAAGAGGAGAGCTTTGGGGATCGAGATGCTAGCAATAAATAAATAATCAGATCTAGATACACAGAGCAGTCATCAGACACTCAAATCTCCAGCCACCGCTTTACATTTCTATTGCGAAGGATAAGCCACAGACCATGTCTATGTCTGCTAAGGTGGTGTGACATTCGAAAAATATTGATTAGTTTGTCTGCAAACCAGATTCCCCAAATAATCATCTTGGGTAGAATATAAACTAATAACTGCAAACTTTTTAACAATTCCAGTCACTACAGTGCATATACACCTAGTTATTCCCCCCAAAGATGCACTTTCCCCTTCAATCTCCTATCCGTTTATACTGGATGCTCAGAGCAAATGAGCACCCACTACAACAACCCAATAGGAACTTCTGAATGCTAGCATGGCTAATCTTGCCAAGAGACATTGCACCCCCAAGACACAAAGCATCAAACCAATATTTTTTAACCTTTTTACATTAAAATATGCATAAAAAGTGCAGGTGTTGCCCAGAGGCAGATAAAGCTGGTCCCACTACCCATCCTGTCCCTACCCACCTGCTCCCAGGTAGAATGAAGGAGGCTTATCTGTATAACTTTGCCTAAGATGTATGCAGAGTCACTGGATACAATTTGAGGTTAAACCTAATGTCTGCCTCTAGGTCCCAGATGGCTAACATCAAGGTAAACTTAGTCAATTTCAGTGATACTTCACTTGGGAATAAAATAGTAACATTTGTGACTTTTTTTCCCTTTTTCCTTCACACTAATATGAATGCTCTGGAGGCTTGTATCTCAGCCAGTTTAGACACTGCTAGGACAAATTTCCATTTGTTTGTGTGGAAATTTAAAATAGGAGGCTTAATTTTCTGTATTAAAATTAAAGAGAAGAGACATACCCTCTCCCTTTTCTTCTTATATAGCATTTTCTTTTATAAAATTATAATTGTGAATATATATAAATATTTTTATAAAAGCCTCTTGCCAGTTTGTAACCTAAAAATGCCTCCCTCATGGAACTGGGAGCCAATTCCTTAAAATGTAAACATCAAGACACAAAGCATACCCTTTTTAATCTCCTGGTTTGTACGAAATGGTAGGTGCCTAATTTCTGCAGACACCTGGCTCCAAGCTGCAAAACTACTTTCTGACACAAAGTTATGAAAAGTACATTTTTCCTTTGTATAAAGAAAATTAACTAACACAGATGTTCACTCCAAGTACCAGGTAAATTTCTCCTGAACTATATCTGTGAATGGTGTTGTCAAATCCTCTTATTTGAGGACTAGTTATTGTTTATCTAGAAAATATGTATGTAATGGAATTTAATCTGCTTGGCTGAATAAAAGAGTAAGATTTCTGACTTTGCAATCTCTTAGCAGATTGCATGTGATGTGCATAACATTCTGGTTTAATGCTTATTCAAAACTAAAACTTTCTTTTTCTGTACTACCTTTGTACAGTATTTTTCTGAGTTAAAAGATTGATTTTAATTATATTTCCCCAACAGGGAAGAGTCATTTATTCAACTTTGCCTTGGCTCTAGCTGATCTCTTTCCATTCAGATGGCATATATGTGTGTGTGTATGTTTGTGTATACACACATGTATATATATATTTTTCCTTTTCTTTTCTTTTTTTTTTTTTTTTCATCTGACACAGAAGCATGTTTCACACCATGCTGGTAATCTACTGAGATGTAACTATGCTATCATCTCATCCCTGCTGGGACTGTTAATGAAGTTGCCTTAGTTGTCATACCCTGACCATCAGCATGGTGCATATTCAAGAGCTTCTTTCTCCCAGCCAATGTAGACATGAGCTCAAGGAGACCCAATTTTTGATGCCTCCCCACCACCTTGGAAAATTTATGGGTGGTCTCCAACCTTCTCTGCCAAGACACACTACATCGCTATTTCTGTTCTCTGTTGCAACATGATGGCTTGGAGAACTCTCACATGAGACTCTTTGTTCCTTAGGCCTTACCAATCTCTGAGATCCCCAAATTCTCATATATCCTCTATCAAAATCTGGCTCAGGCTAGATGACAGGGCAAGGCACAGAGCTCCCACACCTTCTAATACTTCTTTATAAACTCTTCTCCTCAGCACTGGGGGTCTTTTATTTCATAGGAAGAAAGGAATAGATGAAAAAATTGTTCTGCCTAATTGTAGCTTCTTTGAAATATTTTTGTGACTTACATAACAATGATGCTTTTTAAATCTCAAAGATAAGAATTTTGACATATTTATACTCTATTTCTACAGTGTCTAGGCAGCGGACGAGATCCTTGAGGTAATTGGAAATGAAGTGTGCAGATGGAGTAAACATCCATCATAACTACATCTATAACACGTACAATAGAGAGAAGTCGAAACTGCTCTCTACAATTCCCATCAATGAATATCAGTTTCTAAACTATTTGTAGAGTAAATGATGATTGTTTGAGTTGTTTTCTTCCTAATAACACTGTAGAAGGGCCTTTCATTTATGGCTAAAGCTTCAGATATCTTTTTACTCTCTAAAAAGAAACCGAACAAATTTAGTGGGTTTCTCGTGTTTGGCTTTCAAAAAAAAAGGTGAACTAGGCTTTCACCCTAGTACAAGCAAGGACACTAAAGAGGCATTTGAGGACCTAAAATAAATAAATAAATAAATAAAAATCAACTGAAGAGCTATTGTGAGTACTAAAGAATAAAATCAATAAGATTTCCTGGCCTCTAGACTAAATAATATGATGAAAAACCTGCAAGCTAATAAAAATCAATACATGCTCATGTCTGTGTAGAAAAACTCAATATATTCAGAACTCCTCCAACTTATCACCTAACAAAATGTGTTGCAAACTTTTTATTGATAAAGGTGAAATAGCCTAAGAAACATGGCTGCAAGGGACCTTTCTACTCAGTACCTTTCACAACTACTTAATGCTCAATCACAGAACATGACTCCAGCTGTGAGGATGTATGAGAGCACATTTCTTTTTTTCTTTTTTTTCTTTTTTTTGAGACAGAGCCTCAAGCTGTCACCCTGGGTAGAGTGCCATGGCATCACAGCTCATAGCAACCTCCAACTCCTGGGCTCAGGTGATTCTGCTGCCTCCACCTCCCAAGTAGCTGGGAGTACAGGCACCTGCCACAATGCCTGGCTATTTTTAGGTTGCAGCCATCATTATTATTAGGCGGACCCGGGCTGGATTTGAACTCACCAAATAATAATGATGGCTCAGAGAATCCACAAATGTCATTTAAAAAATAAATGGCAAGACATTGCTCATGAAAGCTAAGAAAAAGAAATGAAGTGATTTGATAGTGCCATGATCATGCCCACTATCATGGGCCAGGATGAATTTTGCAAAGATGAGTCAGACACAATGAAAAAAAGATTCAGTAAACCTCCAGCTATATTCAGCTGAGCCTAAGACATACAGAAGAACTCTGGGATCTGCAGTATTAATTGGATTCTTTCAAAACAGTTAACACTAATATTCGGTTTGTATTCTACTAGAAGTTTCTACAAAAACAGTCAACGCCTGATTTTGGGAGCAGGGACTACCCACGTAATAGATATCTGATTTCTTTTTTATTATTTACTTAACAAATAAGTATTGAGAACCTCTTGTGTATAAAATCCTAAAGATATAATAGTGAGATTTTTTTGAAGTTGTATAATTTCTTATGAGCTTTCGAACTACAAAAAAAAACACAAGTACGTTTTTTAATCAGAAAATGAATATGAATGAAAAGAAAATTTTTAAATCATGTAAGCGTACTTATTAAATTGTTGCCTATACCAACAGACATTTTTATGTTGTGAAACAATATAAATCCATAAAAATACAAAGTATAATAACTTAACAAGTTCCTATGTATGTGATGTTCAAACTCTTGAATGGCAGAGGTTTTTTTTTTCTTTTTTCTTTCAGCATTTTGAAAATGTCATCCACTTTCTTCTTGCCTGTGTGGTTTCTATTCAGGAGAACGTTACCAGATAAATTGGAACTCCCTTATGTATAATTTGCTTTTTTTTTTTTTTTTTTTTTAAACAGAGTCTCACTTTGTTGCTTTTGGTAGTAGAGGGCTGTGTTGTCATAGCTCACAGTCAAACTCTTGGGCTCATGATCCTCTTTCCTCAACATCCCAAGTAGCTAGGGCTACAGGTTCCCACCACAACATCTAGCTATTTTCTTTTAAAGACGGGGTCTCTAACTCTTGCTCAGGCTGGTTTCAGGCAATCCATCTGCCTCTGCCTCCCAGAGTGGTAGGATTACAGACCTGAGCCACTACACCCAAGCTGTTATTTACTTTTGTTCTCGTGATTCTCTAAGAGTCTTACTTTGTCCTTAACTTTTGAGAATTTGATTATAATATGCCTTGGAGTAGGCTTATTTGGCTAAAACTTGCTTGAAATTCTGTCCTTCCTGTATCTGGATATTTGTCTCCTTCTCAAGTGTTGGAAAGTTTCCACTATCGTTTCTGTAAATAACCTTTCTATCCCTTGCTCTTGCTCAATTCCCTCTTGAATGCCAATAATTTTTTAGATTTGTTCTTTTGAGGTAATTTTCTAAATCTTATAGTCAACCTTCATTCCTTTTTATTCTTGTTTTCTTTTTTCTCCTCTTACTGTGTATTTTTAAATACAGTCTTCAAGCTTATTAATTTTTTCCTATTCTTGATTCATTCTGCTGTTGAGTCCCTCTAATGCACTTTTCAGCTCAGTAAAAGTATTTCTCCATTATAAAATTTTTTGTTTAATTATTTTTAAGTATTTTGATCTTTTAATTATATTTCTCTGAATTGCTTTCCAGTATTATCTTGGAGATAACCAAGATCTATCTTTAAAAGATAAATAAAACTTTTAAAAGATAAATAAAACATAGCTATTTTGAATTATTGATCCAAGAGTCTCCCTATCACTGTCTTGTTAGCATCAGTCACCGGTTCCCAGGTTTGTCCCTTTTAGAAAATCATGGTCCTCTAATTGCCATTGTTTCATATGGATGTATGTGCATGTTGTTGCATTGAAAGATTAGTTATTTATTCTATTCTTCTCTGTTTGGCTTTTTTAGTTTAATTTTGTTTTTTGTTGGATATCTTTGCTTAGAGAATCTTTGAAATTTACTTGTTCATTTTTTTTTATTCCATTAGATTACAGCCTCCTTTATGGTAAGAGATGGTGTTTTATGCCCAGGTTTGCCCTGATTCTAATAAACAATTAGAGTATTACCCGTCCCAAAGGGTAGAAGGGCCAAAGGGGATAATCCTGTAGTGTGGGAAATCTGACTAAGAGCTTATGTCCAGGAGACTTCTGAATCAAACCTCCTAGAACCTCCTGGACTTCTGAACAGCCACTCTGTTGTGGTCTCCTTTAGCCAAGTTACAGAGCAAAGCTTCCAGAGCTAGGTATGTTAGTCCTGCCTCCTCCTTGAGGAATATCTGGCTGTCTATAGGAATATTTCTCCCTTAAGGCACTCCTGATGATTCCTTTAGGTTTAGACAAAAACAAGTCTCATACCAGGGAGCCCAAGATTGTGAAAAAAAAAAAAATGGTTTTCTACCTTACTCTCACTTTTGCTAGGGTAGAAATCATGAGTCAGAGAAAATTTTCCATGCATTTTTTTTTTTTTTTTTTTTTTTTTTTGGTCAGGCAGATGTGGGGTGGGGAAGGCATCATGGATATGGAATTCCAATTTACTTACCATCTGTTCAGAGTTTTTTCACTTCTCTGTGTCTTCAGAAACTGATCCACATATTTACTTTCTGGAATATTACTGGTGATAATCTTAGTACTTTATATTTGTTTTAGGTTTTCTGTGTGGGAGTAAAGCTAACTTGCATCTATACCATCATTTTAGAATTGGAACTTGACAAGCATTTATTTTCTTTATGAGTTTGTGGGTTAGCCTGTGTGGCTCTGCTCCTGCATATTTATTTTGGAGCACAATTTCTATGCTAGGGAAGCTCTTTTCATAGCCATGACAGAAACACATAAGCAAGCACATTTAAGGGTTCTCTCACTGCAAGCCTTCTCACAGTTTACTGGTAGAAGGAAGTCGTGTGGCTAGGAAAAACCTTAGGGGGAGGAGACTAAATCATTTTAAATATTTATCTAATACACCAAAATTGGATCCTAGATCAAAATTAAAAATAGAGTTTTATGTTTAATGTGGACTTTTAATTTAAATAAAGGCTATATATAAGATAGTATAAGATGTAGTATAGATGAATATTTTATTTTTATAGTAAATAAAATTTAATTTATTTAAAGTGTACAAAATGATATTTTGACATGTGTACATGTACATAGTGAAATGATTAGTACAGTCAAACAAATTAAAGTATCTGTCTCCTCAAATAGTTACTATATAGGGGGGGAGGTATGGTAAGAATACTAAAATCTACAAATACTACAAATTTCCACTGTCCAATGCCATGTTATGAACTATAGCCATCATGCTGTGCATTAGATCTCTAGACTCATTTCTCCTGCAAAACTGCAACTTTGTAGCTTTTGACCAACATTTCCCTATTTCCTATGCCTCTCCACCTTTGGTAATCACTGTTCTACTCTGCTGCTAAGACTTCAACTTTGTTAGATTTCAGTTTATAAGTGACAGTATGCAGTTTTTGTGTATGTGTGTGTCTGCTTTATTTCACTTAGGAAATGTCCTTTAGGTTCACCCATGTTGTTGCAAATGGAAGGATGCTTTTTTATTTTATGGGAAACTACATATATTACAATTTCTTGATCCATTCATCTGTTAACTGACATCTAAGTCATTTTCATATATTTGCTACTATGAGTAATACATTTCCTGTGTATAGACCCATAAGAGGAATTACTGGATCATATAGTAGTTCTATTTTTTTATTTATTGAGGAACATCCATTCTGTTTTTCATATGGTCATTTCAATTTACATTTCCACCAACATCATACAAGGATGGCATTTCCTCCACATCTTGCCAACACCTGTGATCATTTATCTTTTTGATGGTCATTCTAAAAGGGATGAAGGTGATATCTGATCATAGTTTTGATAAACATTTCCCTGTTGATAAGTGATATTAAGAACCGTGTATACACAGTCTTTGGAAAAATGCTGATTCAAGTCCTTTGTCCATTTCAAATCTGGGTTTGTTTTGTTTCTTTTGTTGTTGTTATTTTTTCTATTCCTATTGGGTTGTGGGAGTTCCTTATATATTTTGGATATTAACCCCTCTTCAGACATATGGTCTGAAAATATTATTGTTGGTTATAGTCACATCTATCTAACTATATTATTGCACCCATTAGCCATCCCCACTATATCTCCACCTTCCTGCTATCGTTCACATCCTCCAGTAATTATCATTGTATGTTTTGTGTCCATGAGATAAGTTATTTTCTCACTCATATGAGGGAGGATATGTGAGATTGTTCTTTTTGTACTTGGCTTATTTCACATAGCATACTGTCTTCTAGTTTCATGTACTTTGTGGGAAGTCGTAAGATAAACAATATCCCATGTATATATGTACCACAACTTCTTTGTCCATTTGTCTGTTGCAGGATACCAGACTTGATTCCACACCATGCCTATTGTGAATTGTGTTTCAATAAACATGGGGTGCATATACCTTTCAAATATATCAAATACCCCTGCTTTGGATATGTACCCAGCAATTAGATTGCTGAGCCATATGTTGGGTATAGTTTTAGTTTTTTGAGGAACCTCATACTGTCCTCCATAGTCATCCACTAACTTACTTTCCCACTAATAGTGTCTGAGAGTTCCTCTTTCTACCCTTGCCAGCATTCATTACTGCCTGTCTTTTTAATACAAGCCATTTTAACTGGGGGGGAGATTCTGTCTCATTGTAGTGTTGATTTGTATTTCTCTTTTGAGTAGTGCTGTTGAGCATTTTTTCACATACCTGTTGGCCATTTGTATGTATATCTTCTTTTGAGAAATGTTTATTCAGATCCTTGGCCCTTTTTGATTGGATTATTTGATATTTTCCTATCAAGTTATTAGAGCCCCTTATATATTCTAGTTATTAATCTTTCTTCAGATGAGTAGTTTGTAAAGATTTTCTACCTTGCTGTAGGTTGTCTCTTCCCTTTATAGAGAGTTTCCTTTGCTGTGCAGAAGCTTTTCAGCATAATGTGATGCCATGTGTTCAATTTAGCTTTGGTTGCCTGTGTTTGGGTGGTATTACTCAAGCTATTTGTGCCCAGACCAATGCCCTAAAGCATTTCTACAATTCTTTTTTGGTTTCATATTTCAGGTACATTTGAGATTTAAGTCTTTAATCCATTTTTCATTGATTTTTTGTAAATGGTGAGAGATAAAGATGTATTCTCATTCTTCTGTATGTGGCTATCAAGTTTTCCCAGAAACATTTATTACAGAGACTGTCTTTTCCCACTGTATGTTCCTGGCACCTTTATCAAAGATAATTTCACTATAGATGAGTGTATTTATTTCTGGATTCTCTATTCTGCTCCATTGGTCTATGTGTCTGTTTTTTGTTTTGTTTTGTTTTGTTTTGTGACAAAGTCTCACTTTGTCTCCCTCCCTCAGTAGAGTACCATTGTGTCATAGCTCTCAGCAACTTCAGACTCTTGGGCTCAAGTGATTCTCTTGCCTCAGCCTTCCCAGAAACTGGGACTACAGGTGCCACAACATCTGGATTTTTTTTAGAGAAAGGGGCTTGCTCTTGTTCAGACTGGTATCAAACTCCAGAGCTCAAACTGTCTGCCTGCCTTGGCCTCCCAGAGTGCTGGGATTATGGGCATGAGCCACCACACCTGGCCTGTGTGACCGTTTTTATAACAGTGTCTTGTTATTTTGGATACTACAATTCTGTATTGTAATTTGAAGTCGGGGATGTGATTCCTCCAATTTTACTTCTACTATTCAGGATGGGTTTGGCTATTCTGGGTCTCTCGTGGTTCCATATAAATTTTAGGATTACTTTCCTATTTCTGTGAAGAAGGTAATTGGTGTTTTGATGGGAATTGCATTGAATCTGTGGATTGCTTTAGGTAATATAGACAATTTAACAATATTGATACACCCAATCCATGAGCATGGAAAATCTTTCCATTTCTGTGTGTTCTCCTCAATGTCTTCCATTAATATTTTATAGTTTTCATTACAGAGATCTTTCATTTGTAAGGTTAAGTTTATTCCTTGATATTTAATATATCATTTTATTTGTAGCTATCAAGAATGGAATTACTTTCTTAATTTTTTTCAGATTTTTTATTGTTCGTAGGTAGGAATTCTACTGCTTTTTTGTATGTTGATTTTGTATCCTGCTACTTTACTAAATTTATTAGTTCTATTAATGTTGTGTGTGTGTATAATCTTTACATTTCTCTAGACATAAGATCATATTGTTTGTAAACAACAATAATTCAATTTCTTCCTTTCCAATTTGAATGTTGTTTATTTTTTCTCTTGTCTGATTGCTCTTAGTAGAACTTCTAGAACTATGTTGAATAATAGAGGTGAAGGTGGACATCCTTATCTTATTCCAGATGTTAGAGGAAAGGCTGTTAGTTTTTCCCCCATTTAATGTAATACTAGGTGTGGTTCTGTCATACCTGGCTTTTATCATGTTGAAGTAAGTATCTTTTGTACTCAGTTTTTTGAGAATTTTTATCATGAAGTGAAGTTGAATTTTATTAAATGCTTTCCCAGCAACAGTTGGAATAATCATATGGTTCGTGTTCTTATTCTGTTGATACATCACATTGATTGATTTGTGTATATTGAACCATCATTGCATCCCTAGGATGAAGAATGAATAATCTTCTTAATGTGCTGCTGGATTCATTTTGCTAGCATTTTGATAAGGATTTTTGCATCTAAACTCACCAGCCATATTGACTTGTAGTTTTCTTTGTTGTTTTTATTTCAAAGTCTGGTTTTAGTATTAGAGTACTAAAGTCCTCGTAGAATGACTTTAGGAATGTGCCCTCTTTGTTGATTTTTTGAAATAGTTTAAATAGAATTGGCACACATTTTATTTCTTTAAATGCTTGGTAGAATTCAGGAGCAAAGTCACAGCGTCCTATGCTGTTCTGTGATGGGAGACTTTTTATTACTACTCTGTATTGTTATTTGTTACTGGATTACTCAGGTTTTGGATTCTTCCTGATTCAATCTTGGTTGGTCAGTTGTGGCTGGAAATTTATTCTTTTTTTTTTTCTAGATTGTCCAATTTATTGCCATTTAGTTGATCATTATAGTCTCTAATGATCCTTTGAATAGCTCCAGCATCAGATATCTAATGATCTTTTGAATAGCTCCAGCATCAGTTGTAAAGTCTCCTGTTACAACTCTGATTTTATTTATTTGAGTATTTGAGTATTCTGTTTTCTTAGTCTGGCTAAAGGTGAATCATTTGTTTATTTAAAAAAACAAAACTAAACTAATTTTTGACCTTTTGTATTGTTTTTATAGTTTCAATTTCATTTTTTCCTGCTCTTATCTTTCTTATTTCTTTTATTCTCCTAATTTTGAGTTTAATTTGCACTTGTTTTTCTAGTTTTTTTAACATGCATCACTAGGTTGTTTATATAAAACTTTTCTGGGGCTTTTTCTTACATAGGCTCCTATTTCTGTAACCACTTCATACAGGTTTTACTTGTATAACATTATTTTTTACATGCAGCACTTTCATTTACATTTGTTTCAAGAGGTTTCTTTAATTTTCTTTTTAATATTTTCATTGACCTTCTACTCATAGAAGAGCACATTGTGTAATTTCTATGTATTTGTGTATTTCCCAATGTTCCTTTTGTTATTGAATTCTAGTTTTATTCCATTGTAGTCAGAGAAAATACTTGGTATTATTTTAATTTTTTTTAATTCTTTAACAAATGTTTTGTGGCCTAATATGCAGTCTATCCTTGAGAATGGACCATGAGCTGAGAGAAGAATGTGAATTATTCAGCTGTTGTATAAAACATTCTCTAAATTCTTATTAAATCCATTTGGCCTATAGTGGATGTTCATTTCAGTGTTTCTTTGTTCATTTTTATCTGGATAATTTGTTCAATGCTCAAAGTAGAATGTTGAGGTATCCAACAATTATTGTATTTGGATCTAACTCTCTCTTTAGCACTGGTAATGTTTGCTGTATACATCTGGGTGATCCAGTGTTGGGTGCATATATATTTACAATTGTAATATCCTTTTGCTGAGTTGACCCCTATATCATTATATGAAGACCTTTTTGTCTCTTTTGAAGTTTTTGTATTGAAATTTATTTTATCTGATAGAAGTATAGCTACTCTTTCTCTTTTTTGGTTTCCATTTGCATAGATTATCTTTCTCTCCCTTCATTTTCAGTGTGAGTGTGTCTTTGTAAGTGAACTGGATTTCGTGCAGACAACATGTAATGGGCTCTTGCTTTCTTATTCATTCCATCACTTTATGTCTTTTAATTAGAAAGCTTAGTTCATTCACATTCAATGTTGTTACTGATAGGTAAGGATTTCCAACTTGTTATTTGATTTCTTACTGTCTTGTGGTCTTCTCCTTCTTTATTCCTTCATTTCTGTCTTCTTTTGTTAAAAGCAATTTTGTCTGGTAGTGTGTTTTAATTTATTGCTTTTTATTTTTTGTGTATCCCTTATAGGGTTTTTGTTTGTTTGTTTTCTCTCTCTCTCTCTCTCTCTCTCTCTCTCTTTTATTCTCATAGATTTTTTGATTTGAGGTGACCAGGAAGTTTGTGAAAAACCTACCATAACAAATTATTCTAAAAATACAACAATTTGGCTCATAAACAAACAAGCAAAGATTGTTGCTTCCATCAATATGCATATCTTTTTATACTATCTATCCCTCAAAAAGTTGTTATTTTTGATAGGTTTGTTTTTAGTCTTTCTACTCAAGATATAAGTGGTATATACACTACAAGTATAGCAATAGAGTACTCTGTATTTGTGTACTTAGTGTTAACAATAATTTTGTTTCCTTCAGATGATTTCTTATCATTCATTAATGTCCTTCTCTTTCAAATAGAAGAATTTCTTTTAGTATTTCTTACAAGAAAGATCTAGTGTTAAAGTTTCTCAGCTGTGGGTTTGTGTGGAAGTCTTTATTTCTCTTTCATGTTTGAAAGATATATTTGCAGGACACTATTCTAGGGTTAAGGGCTTTTTCCTTCAGTACTTTGAGTATGTCCTACCATTCTCTCCTGAAACATAAGATTTCCACTAAGAACCCTGCTGCCAGAAGTATCAGAGCTTCTTTTCATGTCATTTATTCTCTTCTTTTTTCTTGCTTTTCTTAGGACCTTTTCTTTATCCTTGACCTTTGAGTATTTGGGTACTTGTGTTTGAGTTCAACCTGCTTGGTTTTCTACGACCTTTTTGTACCTTAATATTGATACCTTTGTTTAAGTTTGAAAAGTTCTCTGTTACTATTTCTTTGATAAAATCTTCTGCCCCAATCTTTCTCTCTACTACCTCTTTATGACCAATAAGTCTGAGAGTTGGCCTTTTGAGGCTATTTTCTAGATCTTGTATGCATGCTTAATTTTTTTTATTTTTTATTTTCTCTTTTCTCCTCTATGTATTTTTGAATGGTCTTTCCTCAAGCTCAGTAATTTATCCTTCTTCTTGGTCAATTCTGTTCTTCAGAGACTTTGATACATTTATGCTCTAGAAGTTTTTAAAAAATTTTTCATCTCTTTGTTAAATTTCTCTTATAGGCTTCATAATCACATCTTTGTTGGTTTTGAAGTTCATTGAGCTTTTTCAGGAAAGGTATTTTGATTCTTTGTCTGAAAAGTCGCATGTCTCCATCACTTAAGAATTGGCACTTAAGAATTGACACTTTATTCAGTAGTTTTAGTGAGGTCACATCTTCCTGTATGTGCTTGAGGCTAGGGGCTATTTGGTGATGTGAGCATTTGGTGAGCATTGAAAAGTTAGGTATTTATTTTAATATTCACAACCTGGGCTTGTTTGCACCAATTCTTCCTGAGAAGACCGTCCAGATGTTCAAACAAATTGAGTGTTGTGATCTCAGTCTTTAATCTATGCAGCCATATCAACACTGCGGATGCCCCAAGCCCTGTGATACTGTGACTCTTGTAGACTTCTCATAATACTAGGTTGGTGGAATTGGGTAAGATATAGGAGAATTCCCAAACTAGGTCTTTCACTCTCTTCCCTCCCTCTCTGTCCTACACTATGGGAGGTGGGTAAGGAGTAACATGAGCTCTCTTTCATGACCACCAGCACCAGTTCACACCTGAAGCTGGCCCAGACAAGCCACCTTGTTTTAGATCACCTACATGGCTCGTTTTCAATATTAACATCACCAGAATGGAACTTATGAAACCATAAGCTTACTATGCATTAATTAGCCACATCCTTCCCAAACACTTTGTTGATATTTTGAGCCATCTCTGCTGCATTGTTTCCATGATGAAACTCATATTTGAAAATAACAAGAATTTTTTACTTATCCATGACTTCACAAAACTATCTCTACAAAAAAAAAAAAAAAATTTGAAAGACAATCACAAGCCAAATGTGCATTTGAAAGAATGAGGATGTGCCTTCACAATGAAAATTAAAAAAGTGTCAAAAAGAAATGCTAGAGATACCTTGACTGTCAAATTTAGTATTTAAGGAAATTGGACATTCCATACTTACTAACCTAATGAAAAGGATTATTCCTATGGTCTTTCCAACAAGTCTGAGGGAAGAAAATAGGGAATAGAATGAAAAATTCAATAGATATTTATAACCACCAGTAATAAATGGTGGTTATTTATTGCTGGTGGTTATGAATATCTATTTATATTTATAGATATAAATAGATATCTATATCTATTTATATAGTAGCATTTAATTATGTGCTAGTATGCATTTAATCAACATTTAATTATGTCCTACTATGAAATGATAAGTAATTGTGTAGTGGGAATAAGCAAAATGAAAACAATAAGTATTTATAAATTATCTATTATATGCAGCCACTATACTAGATATAAAAAATGCACCAAAATATTTTGCTACATGAGTTGTAAGAATTGAGTGATACTTATACTTTTCATCTCTTAACATAGATTTGTTCCATGCATGGTGATCTATTATAGCAAATAGATTCTTCATCTTCCATTAGATCATTTCTGAAATGATCAGAGACTACTCCTCCTACTATAATACTCCCATGCCACTAGTCTCTGGTGTGGTGTGGAAGAGCTTAGGGAAACGGTGTAAAATAGAGAAATCACATGGGGATTCTGAGGAGCTTATTAAACCAGCTCATTTAAAAGTGAAATATTCAGTCAATCAAGCATATATTTTCCATAAATCAGGAATAGATAATAAATTTAAATAAAATTCTCATACCTTTTTCTTCCATTAAGGGGGTAAAATTATATACATTTTTTATGTGATTTTTCTCTTTTGCCTTTGTAAACCATTGGAAACATCCATCTGTGTGAAGGAAGATTGGATTCTATCTCGGAAGAAAAGCAAAGGAAATGGATAAGATAATATTCAGATTTGGCATGCAAAATTCCCATCTACAAAAAGAAGTTTCTACATTTATCCTTCCACCAACTGTCTCAATTTATCATAACAGCAAATAAGCCTGAGTGACGTAGATCATAAAGTGCTTTTATAATGCAGAGTATACTGCCCTTCTAGTGATCTGTGTTTGAAGAAGCAGATAATGTAGGGCAAGCAAAAGAAAATCCCATGGTTTTCTCAGCATTGGAAAAGAAGAGAACAAAATGAGGGGAAATGGAAAGAAAGAGTTATTCTTTCTCCTATTTTCCCTCTTTGAGCATCTGCCAAGAAACGTTAGGTACCTAAAAGAGAGGGCAAAGAGAGCTTCTGTTTGTGACTGGCTACTGCCACCCTACATTCATCCTAATTTACAGCGTGGTTGGCCCTAGGGTTAGCTCACTGAGTCAATGTTGGTCCCTGGGCAGCATACACAGAGGTCAGAAAGAATGGAGAGGTTGGCTGGGAGTTTCCATAGAGATGCCTCCCTAGTGAAGGGAGCAGAGCAGTTCATCCCAGATAGGGTTAAGTACAAATCACACCAAAACTCAGGAGGATCTACGGTGCTATGGGGGCTAAGAAGAGGACAAATCATCCAGGAGCACCCTTAGTCCTTGGCCAAATGGACAATATCCCAATGACTCAAACAGATAAAGCCAGCAAGGCAAGTAGCCCCCACAAGGACATAAAGCACTGCCCTAGAAGGTAGAGGTGTCAGCAATACTGTGGCTGAAGACCTCAACTCTCCCAGTTCATCATGAGCTTGATAAATTCTCACCTTCCTGTGCTGTCCCCTCCCCTACACACATAGACACACACACTGTACTGGAGAATGTTCTGCAAGTGGGGAGAAGGCTGAGAAATCTGAAGGGATGATGTTTTCTTCCTTGACAACTTGAGCATTACTTGAAGGGGCTGTTTAAATTATCCAATTTAAAAAAATGATCTAAAAAAAACTAATTTTACAACTTAAAATTTTTTAACTTTTAGACTAAAGTGTTTTTCTCATAGAAATCAGAGGAAAAGAATTTGTAAAGTTTCGAGCTTCTAGAAACAACATTTAAAATGAGATCTCTATACATCCAAGGGTCATGTTGCAGTAAGAAATAAACATTTTTAGCATGCTAAACTTTGTAGCCAAATTTCATAAAGCATTGGACATACAATGTATGTATGACAAAAGGAGGTTGGAAGAAGTAGGCAAGGATGGAGAAAGAAATAAAATATGTTTTTATTTGATTTTACTTACAAATGCTATCACTGTTTCGTAACATGCAGACCTAGACATGATCATCTCCTGACATTTACTGTTAAATCTGTCTCCTCAGTAGACACTGAGAACAGCAAATCAGCAAACGGTGCAATCTGAAATTATGTAACTATTTCTTATCTTAAAGTGTTCCACTGAAGGCTGTTGTTAGCTAAAGAAAAACACCCAGAGTCTCATAAAATAAGGTAGGTTTTAAATGCTAATAATTCATAACTCACTATACTTGAAACAAAGTTATAATGCCAGGAGAATTTTAAGTTGTAGCAAGCAAATGCTTCTTTTCCCTCCATGGATCTGTATTTTAAAAGATTTAATGGAAAGGGTATGATGTGATTAAAATATATCATAATAATAACCCCAGTGTTCTAGAAGAAGAACACTTGATAGAAAAAAAATGAAAAGAACATATAAAGGAGAAGAATACAAATAAACTATTATTAGTCCTGACAGAAAACTCTCTGGTTTATTAGTCTTCATTCCTGGGAGTTTATAGCTCATAAAAAAATTTTCAATCAGAGTCTTTTTCACATTATATATTGCAAAGGTTGCCACAAAGAAAGACTGAATTAGACTTACTATCACCAAGGAAATCTTCTGGTCATACAAAATGTACCAATGCTTGGGCAATAATAAAGTGCCAACAGTAAGAGAACATTTCTAGCGTATTAGTGGATCTTAAAGACACAGGTGTGCCAGAATGGCAATAAAATTCTAAAAATAAATAAATAAAACTAAAGTGCATTTTTCGTGGAGTATATATGTACTAATTTGCTCCCAGATTATGAAGGCCCAACTATAAAATATGTGGGGAGAGATGAGACTATAGTCAGGGAGATGATAATACCACAAGCATGGTTTTATCCCAGGCACTGGATGACATACAGATTAATTCAATCTTACATTTGAGGAATATATATGTTATCAGGAAAGACATGTGTAACATAATCAAGATAGGAAGTTGATGTTATGGGGTTCAGAGGAGTGAAGAAAGTGATCACTCTTAAACCAGAACAATACAAAGAGGATAATGGAGGAGACAGAACCTAGCTAGTTATTAATGATATTAAAACATGGAGCAGGAAACGTAGTAGGTAGAAGAAATAAGATTAAAAACATAGATGTAGGAAAAGTGAAAGTGCACATCCTCACCTAGAATGTAGCAGCTACCTCATAATTGGGAGAGGTGAGTGAAAGATGGAGGAAGGAAGGGTGGGAGAAAAGGGAAGAAGGGAGGGAGGAAGGGAGGAAGGGAGGAAGGAAGGAAGGAGGAAAGGAAAGAAGAGAGTAAATTAATAAATAAATGGCAGAGAAGAAAAAGCTCCTTATCAAAGTAGAATAACAGAATGACATTTGAGTATTTCAAAAACAATGAAAACAGAAATCACCATTATGTAATCATCATGGTAATAGTTAATTCAGCCATAGGTGTGGGCTGAAAGAAAGGCATCAGTGACAGTCTGGGCCACCTTGTACAGTTCACACGTGCCCGCTTTTGCTCTGTACTGGATGGACCAATTCTGTCTTAATATTGATTGCTCCTAGAGCATTCAAATCTTTTCAAAATGTGACTCTGACAGAATTCTACTTTGTGATGAATATTTCCAACCACATATTTTCTTGGTGTCCCACTGTCAAGTGGTTCAATTTTACCAGTGCCTAGTAACATGCCTGGAACTGCTATTGAAAATGTAATTTCCCACTGCGGATGGCAGGACCGTAGAGATTCTCTATTGACAGGAACTTGCCATAAACCTCAGAAAAAAATCTTTCCTCATCACAGAAACCTCTAATAGCATGGGTTCTTCTGGGTTATGTGGCCCTTCTCACTGTCATGCTTATTCTAGTAAGATACTTATTTGCCTTCGCTCATGTTCATCTACATTAAAATGACATTTTAAGAATGAGGGAAACAATGGTTCTGCCAAATGCTCAGTTCATACCTGGAATCATAAATGCAAATCTGGAAACCAACTTTAAAACTTAATAGGAGTTGTTTCTTTCTTTTCTGTGGCATCCCTGGAAGACCACAGATGACTGGAATAATCTAAAGAAAGGCAGATTTCAGCCAGCTCAAGGAAGGGCTAATGATGACAGCTGTCAGAAGGAGAAAGGCCAGCCTCTATAGAAAAAGAACTCCTGTTCTCCATACATCTTTCCAAAAGGAATGTATTAATTTGCATTCCCATTAGCAGTGTAGAAGTGTTCCTTTTTCTCCACATCCACTCCAACATCTCTGGTCTTGGGATTTTGTGATATAGGCTAATCTTGCTGGAGTTAGATGGTATCTGGAGTTTTGATTTGCACTTCTCTGATGATTAAAGATCATGAGCATTTTTTCATATGTCTGTAGGCCGTGTGCCTGTCTTCTTCAGAGAAGTTTCTCTTCAAATCCCTTGCCCAGCCTGCGATGGGATCACTTGTTCTTTTCTTGCTTATACATTTGAGTTCTCTGTGGATTCTGGTTATTAAACCTTTGTCGGAGACATAACCTGCAAGTATCTTCTCTCATTCTGAGGGCT